>APFE030209890.1:70142-122879 GCA_000404065.3 Pinus taeda
TCATAACTGGCCTCCAGCTTGGCCAATTTTTCCTTGGCAATGTTTATTTCTGTGACTTGATTTTCCAGCTCTTTAACAACCTTCATCAATTCCTCCATGCCCATGTTGGATTCTGCTGCTGCTGTTGCTTCTACTGTTGCTCCAGTTGCTGATGTAGCTATAGTAGGTGCTGGATCAGTAGGAGGGGCTGCTGTTGCTTGTGTTGGAGGGGCAGGTTCAAGTTTTGTTGAAGTTTGAGGGGGCTGGGAGGCTGATTCCCCTTGCTTGTCCTGTAGAGCTTTCTCTAACTCTGCCTCCATTTGTAGTATCCTTTGGTTCATGACTAGGAGCAGCTCCATAGCATTATCCACCTGTTTTTCTTGTGCAAGCTCTGCTGTGTCAGGATGGATGGTAGGAGGCAACTTTGCCTGTTTCCTCAATGCAGTGATATCATCCTCTTTTTTCTTCATAAGGGCTCTAACACCCTTTGGGTCTTTTGGGTCATGTCCCAAATCAATAATTATGTCCTCCAAAGTCTTTATTCTGTTGTCTTTTGCAGAAGAGGATAGCCTTTCCAAATCAAGCTGTCTGTTTGTGTGCTTTAGGGATTCTTTTAGCTGATGGGCCAGCATTGCCCTGTCATCTAGTGTTGCATACACCATCTCCCCAGTTTGTTTGTGCAACTCAATTTGATCCATGGGGTGTATGTCTTTAGCAAAGACCTCTAGATTTGTCCTATAATAATCTGCTGTGGTCTTTGGATGTGGGACTTTGGGCTTTAGATGAGTGAAGATCATCTTTTCTTCCTTTAGATCAAAGGCAGCCATCAACCTTTGCTTTTTGGTTGGGGTTGTATTCAGGAATTGCTCATAGAGCTGCACCCTTAGCAACTCATTTTGTGCCTTGATCTCTTTGAATCCCTCTTTAACTGTAGCTGGCTTTTTGCCCTGTTGTCTGGAGGAAGACACCTCCATAGTATGTTGTTGAGCCTGTTCTAGCTGAAATGAGCTAGTGGCGGTCTGTTGGCTCATTTGTCTCTCTTTGCTTTGGCTTTCTGCCAGCTCTTCACTTATGTCTCCTTCTTCTGCTTCAGGGTCTACCCTCGGCCTCTTGGCCTCTGGTTGCTGTGATGACCCTGTTGGAGTTGTGATTTCTTCTCTGTCTCTCTTTTTCCCTCTCTCATCATTGAGAGGAGTCTGCAAAACTGGGTTTTGCATTTGTTCAGTTTGCTGGGGAGGGGCCTGTCCTGATTGCTGGTCCTTTGAAGTACTAGGCTGCCCTATTTCCACCTCTTGTTGTTCATCCATCTTCTCCTTTCCTTTTGTTGTGATTGTTGTTGCTAGAGCCTGCTGGATGTGTTGTGCAGCTGGGGCAGTAGAGGTGCCTTCTCCTGCTTGGACTGGTTGCTTGAACAAGACTTGTTGACAAGAGTCTAAGTCAAGAGTTTTTTCCAAGTCCTTTACATTCTGCTCCATTATTTCTTCCTGAGTCAATTCCTCTACTATTGATTCAGGCACCCGTTCATCTTGATTAGCAAATTGTTGTACTTGAGGGAGTGGGCAATGCTTATAGGCTAGCAGCCTATATTTAACCATCCTGGCACTGATGAAACCTTCAGGGTCATAAGGGACCCACTAGAAGCTTCTCTTGAGTTTGAGCTGTTGTCCTAGTATTTGGTCAGCTTATTGCCAACCATCTTTTTTGTTCATGGTGAATGGGCCTAGGTGGTCCCTGAACTTCAGGTTGGCTTTCTTCTTGGCACTATGAAAGTGTGTTAGATCAGAGTTTATAAGTTGTCTATAGTACTCCAGGGCAAACAGCCTCATAGGGACATACTTTAGGAGCCTGTAGGGATAGAGCTCACAGCCATAAATTCTGATGACAGTGTGGTTTTGGTATAAGTACCAATCACCAATTTTGTAGCTTCTGGATAGCTGCAAGATTTTCTGCATATCCTTGGACAATCTGATAGGAGGAGTCCTTTTTAAAAGGCATGTGACTGGATACACAAACTGATCAATGAATTCACAATATGAGTAGGGGGAATTCTGGACTTGGTGGAAGACTGAAGACCAGAAGATTACAGACCTTCTCTCACCCTGTGAGTCCAGCTTCCTGATTGAGCACTGCAAGCAATCTGTCTAGTAGTATAAGAATAAGTGATAGATGTATGAGGAATATTTGAATATTGCCTCTCTGTCCAGCCTTGTCAATTGATCATGTATCTTATTGGCAATGTACTTGGCATAATTGTATTTCATAGCAGGGAGCTTCATAAGGCTGTATGCAGAGAGCATGACCAGCACAGTTAGATCAACATGTTTGTTTGTGGTGAACCCCAGCACAGAGGTCAGCATATCTACCAGTAGCTTGCCAACCTCATTGAAATCTGCATAGGAGAAAGGAGGTGGCCCAGAAGGTTGGCAGTCTGCCTTCATGAATTTCCTGGCTATGGCAGCAATGTGTGTACTAGAAAGTTTGGAGCCCTCATCTAGCAAATAGTTCATGGAGAAGGGGTATAGAAATTGGGTGTGCTTGTAGTTGAGCATCTGGTTGATGGAATTTGGAGTTATATATAAGAGGATGCTCCCAGATGTAGACTTCATAGCCCTGAGTTTCTGGTCATAGTTCTCTGCACATAGGTGGATGATTTCAGGGAAAATGTTCACTGAAGGCAAGAAGTAGGTGGGTAGATTAGATTGCCAGACCCCATACAGGTCACTGTTGTCCAAGTGACTGTTTCTTAATTGGCAATATGTTTGCAAATGGTTTCTCTCTGCCACAAAGTCTGTGATGAGGGCATCACTGTCCACCAGTGGTATAGCTTCTAGCTCTCTGTTAGGTGGATTTATAGGCAATACATCCAGAGTAGCTGGAGTGGCCATTGTCTTGATTTCGCTGGTGGTTTACTGCAATTCAAGCTTGATGTGAATGCTGAGGAATGGCTTACTGCTCTCTGTTTGCAGTGAGAAATTTGGCAGTGCAAGGAGGCTGTCACAGGCTTAATGAATCTGTGGGGCACTCTGTTTTGAGGAACCAAAGTGTTTTTGAGCTGGTTAGCTGGTTATTTGCAGAGAGTTCTTTTAGCAGGGGTGGGGGAACTTGTCAATTCAGTCTTCTAGCCGGTGGCTAGTCTTTTTTAGTTGCTTCTTGTGAAAAAATGGTAAATTTCACCGTGGGTCACGGGTTTCCTTAAGACTTCCGTCGTGCAGGGGTTTCAGAGGTTTTTAGGTAGCTTTTAGAGGTGAATTTCAACAATGTGGGTCCTTTAACTGAGTTGCTTAAGCATGAAAATAGGATTACACGGAGAACAGAGGACAAGAGAGGGTGCCTGCGGCAAAATACCTGGTTTTATGGCGTACGAGGCGTTTTCACCGGTCGAATTGGCTGAATTGCAGGTAGCTGGGTTGACAATGGAGGCGGCAACAACTTTGACGGATTACTTTTGCTTTTTGACCGTTGGGGGTTGAATTTCGCTTTCAGAGGAGCTCCGGGCGTCGTAAAAAAACAATGCGAAATAACGGTTTTTCGACGCCTTTTTATGCATTTTTGGCATATTGGCGCCTTTTTGTGATGACGTCATCATGGGCCCAGGTACGGACATGGTGACGTGGCAGGTGATGTGGCAGGAGACATGGGTGCCCAGGTGGCACTGACACGGTGGCAGAGTGGACAGGGCGACATGGGGGCCAGGGGTGATGTGGAGGCCTAGTGGCGGCAAAGCGGGGTGACGTCACGCTGACGGGGGCGTGACGTCTGCGTGGAGGGTAGGGCGGTAAGAGGTCTCCCTAGCGGGCTCTTGGGCGGTAAGCGGTTCGGAGGGGTGGGGCAGCGAACATCCCGGGAGCCTGATGCGTGGCGGGGGTACGTCGGCAATACCGCCCATCCCCCGGACGCAAAAGGTCGGGCGGTTCTGGTTGAAGATCGACTGCCCATCGTAGGATGGGCGGGGCGGGAGATCTAACGATGGGCGGCGATTGTGATATGCCGCCACGTTACGCCATGGGGACCCGCCGTGTATATTTAAAATATGTTTAATAAATGGGGCGCGGGGTGGGTTTAGAACATTAGGTTAAGGGTTTTCGGGTTTTTTATTAAAAAGTTTTTCATTTAAAACTTTATAATAAAAGGGTTTAGGGCGGAGGAAAGGGGGATAAGGGAAAATGAGGGCGGGGAAAGTGATTTTTTGCCTTTCAACCACAGTTTTTGCCAAACCCATAGTTTTTAGGAGGATTGAGGGCTGATACTAACCCTTGAGGGGTTAATATTTCCCAAAGAAGGGATATTTAGCTATAGTGCTAAGGGGAGGGTATTTATAGATGTTTTTGGGAGATTTTCATTGGATTGTAATAGACTTAGGGGAAGGGGGGAGTTAGGGAGCTAGATAATATGTTAGTGATTAATATGGTTTGTGAGGTGAATGAAGGGGTAAAGCCAAGTTTTAATAAGTGAAACTTAACTTAGGGTTTTGAGGATAAATGAAAATGATAAACAGGATGCTTTTACACAAGAAATGTGGCTTCTTTTCATGCTTGAACTACATGGTTTGACCAAGTAGTTTGTGATACAATGAAGTGGGACTGGACACCTGAGCAAACCTCAAGGTCCTTGGGAGTGTTAGTAAAAATGAAGTTTGGGGGAAACTGGGGAAGTTAGACATGCTTCCAATGCTTGTCCTCCACTCTTTGTCTTTGAGGCCAATACCCTGAGTGGCATAAGTCTTTACACTTAATAGGCCCATTGGTGATGGCTCTCCATTTCTGCAACCTTGCACTACTTACCCATCCTAGTAGTCCTAACATTTTTTTCTTCATTAAAGTGGGTGCACTTGAACTAGCAGACCCTGATCTTCCTCTTTTTCTTTTGACTGCCCTCCTATCTAATATCTACCCTTATTTCTTCCAAGGCCCCAGATTAAGCAGTTGGGCACCTTTATTTCTCTACCTAGCTAGTCATATGCCAAGCTTAAGCTGTTTGGTCAGGGAACATTCTCTATTCTGCAACAAACAATTTAACCATGGCATGGTCCAGTTTAGATTGTTGGGCCATCCATCAAGGGTGATTAGCAGTAGTACTTGGAAATCATGACACTGCCAAATGAGCTTAGTAGTGGCATTTTGACTGGCCACCTTCCTGGTCTTTAGTTTGGGGTTCATTTTCACTTTTCTCTTGACCACTTGATTTTCTAGCCCTTTGATTATTCTTTTAAGGCATACCCTCTTTTCATTTTTTGATTTTTTGTAGTATGTACAGAAAATATGGAACCTTTGCAGCCTGCAATGATGAACATATTTAGCCCTTCCACTGTCAATCATGAAAGATGAAACCTATTGGTATAGGAACCTAACACCTCCCAAAGGAAAATATGGTCCATAGGATGGTTGCCCCTCAGCTGGAAAGTAAGTTCCAACTGGGGTTTGTTGAGGGATATCTCCACTACCATATAACATATTAACTTGCTGGTCAAATGTTGATGGAGTTTTAGACATGGAAGTTTGTGAGGCAGTAGATAGAAAATTAACTAATGGTAAACCAAACGGGATTCTACAAGACCAATTGGAAATCTGAGAATAAGGAAGATCTAATGTAGCTCCTGAAAAAGTCTCGCTGAGCGATTGATACCCAATAGGTACAAAGGGTGCACCATATATAAATGATTCTGGAGGTCTAGTAAACATGGAATTCATATTTACTTCACTGTGTCGACTTTCAAGGGTGGATAAATTTTGACTTACAGTTGAGGATTTTTTCATGGTTCGCCTTACTAAGAAAGTTAAACGAGTGTGTAAACATGGAGTTCCCCTAGGTAAATAAGGTAAGGGAGTCATATACTAAGGATCTGGTTGAAAAGGAGGTTGGATTTCAACTACTACAAGGCCTTCTGAAAGAAGAGTACGATAAATTGAAGTAGGGGCTTCAATAGTTTCTTTAATACTTAAAAGACCAAGTGGTAAATTTTCTGTTTCGATAGCTAAAGTTACAAATTCCTATGATGTGATTGGTAGAGGAGTAGAAATTGGACCAGGTGAAGATGAAACATGAGTTTCTAGGGTTACTGGTTTGACGAACTACTCTTCAAGTTCTAAAATTTTAGATTTGGTTATTTCAGTTTCAGGTTCACTTGTCTCTATTTCAAGTAGTTTTGGTTCACCTTGAATTACTTTTGGTTCAAGAATTTCGGTTTTTCAAGTTTAGATTGAACTAATTCTGATTCTATTTTTTTCACTTGAGTTACCCCATATACAGTTACTTTAGGTCTTGTAACACTAGGTGAAGATGTGTCATGTGTTATTACTTTAGCTTTTGTAACTGTAGGTCTCATAACACTGGATGAGTAAGGTGTAATATCAACGGGTAAACCCTACATCCTACGAGAACGTTGAGGTTGATCCGCCACAATGAATTTTTAATGAAGAAATATTACCAGTATATAATGACTAATTTTATAATTTTACGAATTAAAATAAACAAAATCAATAAAAGGGGTACTAGGTATGAAAGATTACCACGCCATTGTGAACTACAATATACCGTTAAGTACGAGCAGGAAAGCTCCCTGAATGTTGTGTTCAACCTATGGTGGGTCTTTCGATATACCAAGAGCATGTGGAAGCTCAATCCGTGTTAGTGCTATCTAATGCGTCCTATATGATGGGAATCATTCCAATATACCGATCGTACGTGGATAGATGCTGAAACACGTCTTCTAAAATACATCCACTAAATATGATGTTATTAATTAATGCCTTGGTAAATTTTAATTCATTTTATTATTTTTCTTGTTATGAAAGTAGTCAATTATGTATGATAATCAACCGATGTAATAACTCAATTTCAATGTAGCTAACACGAAATATATCCTTTTCACTTCGATGAATTCTATTTACAAAAGGGAGAAGATTTCACTCAATTTCCAAGAATGCAAATTCTATCTTCTACAAATTTCTTTTAATTCAAACCCAAATTATTCCAAAAGCACTCTTTCAAAATCAAACACTATAAATGCAAGAATTGATTAACAAGAGAAAAATATCGCAAATCCTATGATGCACTAATTTTCAAATGCAACTCAATTCAACAAAATTTTCGTTTTATGTTTAAAACAAGCGTACAAAACAAATCAAAGCTATCTGTCAATGAGAACACTAGCTTTCCAAATAATGAAATAATTCTTTACAATAGGTAAGAATAAATGTTCTGATCAATTCACATGAAAGAACAGAAAACAATTTTAGAATTCAACGACTCTTCTTAACAGATAAACATATCAATTAGACACCAAAAACCCTAAAATGTAAAAATAATTTATTTCTCAAGAAGGCAAACAAAAACACTAATTTCAAAGCTAATGTTGACTTTTCTTAGGTAAACACAAACCTAAAAAATCATAGTTAGCAAAAATTGCGGACCTAGAAGGTAAAACTTTAGTTATTTGAATTTTTCTAAGATTGTCAACCTACATAGTTGACACCAACGTGATGTCACACTATTCATAAAGATAAATTTCACAAGGTCTCTCTTTGTTGTTGAAAGCACAGTGTGACAGGAAGATTCACAAAGAAAAAACCAAAAACTTTTGAAAGGCCTCTAAAAATTGAATTTTAAGGATCAAAACAAAACCTTAGAAATGTTGGAAGGCCACAATGAGCAAAGGAAGCCACTGAAGAACTCAATCGTTCCCCAATGGAGTTGCCAAATTGTTATCCAGATGAATCTCGTTTTGTGGACATAACAAGATATCCCTAGGCTTGGAAACCAAGCCTAGTAACAATCAAGACAAAATACACTAATTTTTTCTCTAGAAAGTAATTGAATCATTCAAAGGTAAACTTACCCGATGAATGAAATAAGTCTTCAATCCTTTGTTTGCTTGAGATCCTACTCCATTTTCAACTCCTGAAATGATTTGCAATGAAAGAAATAACAAGATCAAGCATAAATATACATATAAATGAATTCAGCCATTTATAGCCAATATCAAGGAGTTTGGATATATATATAATATATATATATATATTAATATATTATACATCACCATTTAACGCATTATATGAGAAAAATAATGCACTTTGTATGAACAATAGGAAGACACGATTACAACCCTTTTAATATATACATCACCATTTAACGCATTATATGAGAAAAATAATGCACTTTGTATGAACAATAGGAAGACACGATTACAACCCTTTTAGCCTTTATGTAATAATCTATCTTCCAAGAAATCTCCAATCCTTCCTCTTGCAATGATAAGGCTTCAATCTTCAATTTGACAACATAAGGGTACCTCAAAATCCAACCGCTACTCCTCTAGTTTTCATTGTATTTATGGGAGAGGAGAGGAGGTTGGAGATCCATATTCTTAGGGATGAGATCCACAATTAGAGGGGATTGGTTCCATGCTAAGGGGGAATGAGATCCATCATTCCTGGGATGACGTCCAAAGAGGTAGGAGCTCAAGGTCTAGTTGGTTGAGGGAGAATTCCTCAACAAGGTTCTAGACTTTAATTTTTTATTTTTACCCATGTTGAAAGGGGTATCGCACTTTGTAATGGAGAACAATGTGTCACTTTAAACAAGTTTCAATGACTTAACTTGCAGTGTCGCAATTTGTATTTAGGAGAGGTGTGACACTACTTAAAATTAGGGTTTTTAAGTAATGCAATCCAAGATTCTTGGGATCTTCAGAAAGGTTTTTCTTCTAATTTTGTAGGGTATTACTGAGAAGGGTTCTTTAGATAGTGAGGGATCCAGATTTAAGGTCATTTTCCTAATGGTGACAAAATGACGTGTAAAAAATGGGGTCTTGGGATGTCTCACAATTTCCTTTTGACAAAATTAGTGACGACCATGATCTTGGGATGACCATGGCTATCCATTGCTGATGCCTACATTAGTTGTCGCTTCTTAGATATGCACATTTCACACGGGGATTCAACAAAGAAAGTGACTCTATATCCCCCTAGAAAATCCTCTTAAATCAAATCATGCAATTTAAAGAATATACCCAAGGTAACAAGGTTTATGATTTTCTCGTTAATCTAGACTATTTACAAATTGTAGTTCCACTTGATCACATTTTTATCCTTGATTTTCATGAAAATTGTGGCCCAAGCACCTCATCATCACTACAAAACTCATCATTTCCAAAAATTTTCATCATAATCTATTCCTCTTCTTTAATATTTTTATTAAAAAAAGAAAAAAAAGTTGAAAAAGAAGTAGAAGTAAAGAAAAAATAAGTTCTATTGCAAAAACTAGTCCTTTGGCACAATTGAATAGGAGTTTTTTTGAAAACTAGGTGACTGGTGGGTAGATATTCCCGAAAAATTCATTTATTTTTCTAAATAAAAGGGAGGCCATTAACTGTTAGAAAGGAGAGTGGTCAGTTTAAAAAATGGGTATCTTTTCTATGTTCAAATTTTATGACAACAATTGATTAGTAGTAAGGCAGGTCGATGAAAAGCTTTGTCGATATCCATTTTGCTGATATTCCCACCAAAATTGACACAAAACTCTACTTTAGTTATTTTTGGACTTTCATCATCAACAACAACATAATCATCAACATCAACATCAACATCATCATCATCATCATCATCAACATCATCATCAACATCATCATCATCACCAACATCATCATCAACATCGATATTATCACCAACATAAGCGTCAACTCCAGCAATCAATATTTTGTATCAAGAAAGGTAGATAAATATATACAAATCTAACTTTCTCTTTCTTCCCTCTCAATATTTTTAAAATTATGTCATCTTCATCATTTGATTTTCAATTTCTTGGCTGTGATAATGATTGGATTCATTAGATACAAACTGTAGATGGGCGATTTCTGAAATAACAACATCAACCTCAAACAATCTTGGTTATGAAATATATAGATCTTCCTATAACTCTCATACAATCCTATAACCATTGTTATAGTATCACCATATTAATTACAGGAATACCTTTATTGTGTTTTCAATGGATTATTCTGCAAATTCAATCCTATTCAACAATTGATGGTCACAAGCATGAATTTGGCGCTGCTAGACACCTCCAACCTCCTTGCTCTTTTGTTTTTCAAAGAGTTAATCAACAATCAAGTTATCTAAATCCAAAGAAGTTAGATTCAAATCTAGAATAAATGTCAATATTTGTTCTAGGTTCCAACTGTTATCAATGGTTCCATCCCAACATTTTACAGTCAATAAGCCCCAGGTTTGTCTGGAAGTTGCTGTTATAGGGATGCATATTCAGTGTAAGGTAAAATTGGGGTAAGAAATTTATTCTAAAAGGATCTCTAATGTATTTAAGGCATGAACCGACAACAACATAGCCTTGGTCCAATGAAATGACAAATTATATATTTTCATTTTCACTTATTGTAATTTTCCTTGTTTTGTCCGCTGACTTATATAATCATTGATTGTTGTGGTCAATTATGAGAGCAGTGATTCCACCACTACAATTTAATGATGACCCTCTCCTCGATATATTATTGAGCACCATCATTTCTCATCAAGGCTTGAAGCCACAATCATCCTAAATGCCTTGTAACATAATTCAACTACCATACAATCATTTCAAATATTTCATATTACCTCTAACCGTCACTCATGTGTCGAACTATTTCCCAATTCCCGCAAAGTTTGGATGATAATGGAAGTTGCCAAGAGATGGAACCATATGTCGATTCACTGAATAATATGGGGAAATTGGGAGCAGTTAGAGAAGAAGCCTTGTCTTTAACAAATTTTCGAGGGTTTCTTAGAATATAATGCATGTAAGCCCATTCTTAAGGTTGCAGGATGGCTCCCCTTTCTCTAAAATTTTTCAAGGTATGATGATGTTACAACAATGGTGTTTGTGCAAGGATTCTATGATGAAGTGGCCCATGTTGGTAGCTTGGTCATGGGAGTGATAAAATAGTCCATGGCTCAGGCCACAAGACTCCCACAAATAGGGGATTAATGGTTTAAGAATAAACAAGTAGAAAAATGTGTTTGGATGAGGTTTCTCAACTCCATAGAGCTAAAGTCGGATCGGGGACAAGGTGTACTACTCTTCTGGATCATGGATAAGTGGAGAAGCCTACTTTTCATCCTACAAAAAATAATAACATGTGAGGGCACGCATGCTATCACATTTCTTTACCATATTAGACTGCTACTCCACTTTGAATATTATATTCATATATATTTCCCTTACATTCTCTAGAAAGGATTGGATCACATGGAAAAGTGAGTGCATCATAACCCTAAAAATGCAAGGCATAGTGTCTATCACCACAAACTTATTAAAATTCTAATTCTGGAAGAACTTCAAAAAAGGGGAGATAATTAGGATGCTTTCTTGGTTCAAAATAAGTTTGGTAATATGATCCCAGGGTTATTGAAAGTAGCACTATGAGAACCTACTAAAAAGACACCTAAGGCAATTCACAATGGAAATGAGGAAGAATCTAGGTATAAAATTACAAGTGGTGATGGGGGTGAAAGTGTTCAAGAGGTTGAATACCTCACTTCTCATAAGAAATTCTTTAAGAGATCCAAGAAGTCAGAGGGGTAACCTCTCACTACACCAAGTAATGAGAAGTATGTTGAATAAGAAATTACCAGAACTAGCCAAGACTATTCCCCTACCTCTTCAATAACCCTCTACAGAAACTACATCACTTCACCTTCGTCCTCAATAATCCTATGGAAAATTCGCATCCCCGTCCCCTCACTCTCCTAACAAATCCACTCCCATGCCATTTGAATTGTTTGAGGAAGCTGCTTCCAACCAAATTTCCATTGTCTATAGCCATGGAAAAGGTAGAGAGTTATCAACCTCTACGTTTAAAAAACCAATAACAAAATTCCTAGCATCTTAGAACAAAATTCTTGACTACCAATATTTAATTGGTCCATCAACCCCAGATGATTTCAACCACATTATTGACTTTTATGAACATGCAAAGCCTATTGCATCCTTTGCTATGCTGGATAAATACTCAACCTCAAAGTCGAATAAGAAAGATCGAAAAATTGAAAGATTGAAGACTAAATTTGAGGAGTTTAAGGCTTTAGACCAATATGTTAAGAGTGAGTGCCATCTTGAAAAAAAATGAGCAGCTGAGAAAAGAAATTTCCAAATTGTCAATAGAAAATAAGAAATTTATTAAGATGGATAGGAAATGATATAGGAAAAATTACTATACGGAAATAGATAAAATGACCCTACAAAGGAAACTATAGGCCATAAGGAGGAGCAATGGAGCCAATGTGATAATCAACATTGTCAATTACTAAAGTTTTAGGACCCTCTCATGTGGGTCAATTTTTGCTCAGAAGATACTCAGGAGTAATTAAGCTTGTAGAAATTATGTTTTGCTTGTGTGAGGACACACATTTAGACTCAGGGTTGGGGAGATGTTGGGCTCTGAATCAACAATCTTATTGCTATCAATCAAACCCTCTTTCATCCCTATAGACCCTAATTTTTTTCCTAGTATAGGCCTTCTTTTTTTTCAATATTGACAGTGAAATGATGAAAACAAAGGCCATGAGGTAAATAGTGTTTTTGTTATTATCAAATGTTGATTATTTTAATGCATTAGAGGAAGGTTAATCTATAATATTTTTACCAATGATGGTATATGTAGGCAAGTCATGTAACCTACACAAGTTCCTATAATACGATTCCATGGTTATCATACGTGTGCATCTCTAGAATGGAAATCAAAACGTGGGTTGTTTTCTAGACACTGTCGAGAAGCTCAATCTCCTATTCAACTAGACCAAGGGTTACTGAAGAAAGAACAAAATAAATTTTGACTCATCTATTAACCCCAAATAACGTTTAGGAAGGAAGGGCGTTCACCAAATTGTGGACCTGTGCAAAAGACTTGCCAAATTTTGTAAACGATTATCAAACCTAGATTAGGGAAATCCATGGGAAATCATGCTGGTATTTTGTTGATATACCTTTGTGTGCTATTTTCATTGGATTTAAAGCTTCTCTTAGGAAATTTGTGCTGGTTGGGAAGGGCTAGGCCAATCTAACCATGTTTCCCTTTGTGTGATGTGTTTTTAGTATATTTTATTTCTCAGTTGAATTATTTGATGAATTGCATGTTTATGGTTCTTTGTACTAAAATAATGTTTGGTAATTTAATTGATGTTAAATTACTTACATGAATTATCAACTAGGGCTAGTAAACTAATGAAATGTTTGTGCACTATATGTGTTAAGGGTTTTTGTCACTCACACAATTCCTAAGTTACTTTGAGATATCAAAATGCACATGTTTCTCTATAACTATGTAAGTAAATAAATCACTCATAAAAATGGAAACACTTCTATTTCTCTTGCTTAAAAGAAAGATCACACTATTTTTGAAATAAACTTCACACTTAAAAATAAAATCACTCTTACACCTTACTTGAAATAAAGATACACACACACACACTTGTTTTAAAATGAAATCATTCTTGTTAGTAAATAAAATCACACTTGCAATAAAATGAAATCACTCTTGTTGATAAATAAAATCACGCTATAAATAAATCTACTTTAAAATATTAACTCTGCAAGTCAAAATCCTATTGATATCACTGTAATGTAAAGCTATGCTTCTAATCTATGTTAACCTATACTCTGTCCATGTGCACTAGAAATATCGCTTCACTTCCACAATAAAATGACTAGATAAATCTGCTGCAAAACAATCTTAAACTTAGGTCTAAAAATCAAAACTTAATTGATTAAATGAACTAACAAAAATCCTACAGGAAATGCATAATGCAATACTAATACAAATCAAAGAAAACCTTACTATCTCGAGGGGGTGCTCCTACAAGAAGCAGGTATCAGTATGATGCTTTCACGAGATGATTAACCACACATTGGAATCACATAACAAAGAAATAAAACGAAACAGAGTTTGTATATAAAAACAGAGTGTTTACATAATAGAATTCAAATCTGTGTTCACTATGCCGAGAGGCATATTTATAAAACTCCTCACATTAAATGTTTCAAAGCATTACACCTTATGCTAATCAACATTAGCTAAAATTCACTTTGAAAGATAAGATAATGTGATCTTCTCATGATTTGCTATCAACACAACAAATCATGAGTCTAAAAATCTCCATCTCGATCACCTGGTTTCGCCTTTTACAGTGGTTGACTTTTCCTTTTACCAAGCTGCTAGGGTGTCTTCTTTATTGATCCAGGCTCTGAAAGTAGGAACATGTTGTTGTCCTAGCTAATTACCAACCACCCATATGCCCTGTTATTCGGCTGAAGCTTTGTAACCCATCGAACCTTGGTCTTAGCTGCAAAAACACACATCAACTATAGAATTGCTGTAATTTAGTAGCTCAAGTAAATATTGAGTTAAATAATAAAGACAAATGATATTTATGAAATAGAATATGATTATGTACCTGCTATGCTATCAACCTTGTAAACTGATACCCAAATTGGAGTTATGAAGGTCAAAAAGGGAGGAGTGGAGTGAAAAAGAGTTGTCAAAAAGAAGCAATTTTGGGGTTCAACAAATACCCTGTGAATATAGTAAATGATTAACTGAGATTTCTATGTTTCACATGTTATGCTTGGGTTGATATAATACACAACAGGTTCACAAAGCAAAGGAGTTTGATAGCTAAAGCTAACTCTCTAGCCATAGAAGAACCATGGTCTATTAGTTCCTTATAAGAAGAACTGTGTGTTAAATCATGTGGTTATTAGTCGCTTGATTTTATATGCTTCCTTGCTCTGTTTCAATCATGGATTTATGCTTAAAGAGGTAACACCAATCATTGAAGGATACAACTGATACCATGCAACCTTCTATGGTTATAGGAACTCACCAATCTTCAGGTGTGAAAGGCTATGATCATGTTTGGAAGGGCCTTGTGTCTGTGCCCAAAGGTCCCTTTAGTTTAGGGTTTTCTCTTTTGATTATTTGCTCAGGCTCACTAGAAGGTGCTGGTTGCATTGCAACTTTGTTTATGCCACTAGAGGCTTTCCCTCAAAGGAAACTTTAAATAGGATGTGGCTTAAAGATTAGGGGCTTTGCGATAAACACCCTAGAGAATAGATACTTTGTAACATTTCTCTTTAAATGTAGTATTCTTAGTGATGAGTTTAATGGGTGAAATTCACTAAAAGTAAGACCTAAAGGAAATCTATACGGTTCCTTAACTCACAGTTAAACAAAGTAGATGATTTTTATTGTGGTTTTTGGCCAACCAATAGATATGTTTCCCAGTGACTTGATCCCCTGACTTCTTGCTAATATGCTGATTGACCTACATTCTTTGTTATTAAATAAAATCCTTAATGTCATTAGTCTCTATACATACAATGTAATTCCTCAAAATTTACATTCCTCGATTGACAATTAATATTAAGAAATTTAGGTAATTATATTCAACCAACACATACTCAATAACTTAAACCGCAGTTTCAATAATTCTAATTGAATTTCTAATAAAATTCATTATAAAAATCTAAAAATAAATCAAAAGTAAAACATATATTACTATGCTTATCAATATATTTATATAATATAAATGGAATATACCAGTTTTACTTTTTAATATTTTTCATCACGGAAATCCAGTGATACGATGATATTGATTGTGTAATTTTTAAAGATGATAGCCATCCCAACACAAAAATCCTTTGCTGTTTCTGGTTTCCATGGATGGTTCATGTAACCTTGGTTCCAATATAAGGAAAAGAAGAGAAGATATAAGGACCAAAATTCGTTAATGGGATTATGATCCATCTCCTTGCATGCTCTTGGCTTTCTAACAAAATTTGTGTGAAGTTTTACCTGTGTGTGTTCAATTTACAGTTACATAAACGTTGTATTTTGTTGCAGTCTCCGGCCTTTGGCCACCTGTTAATTGACATTCAAACGTTGTTCTCTTCAAAGCCTTTGCAGGTATATCATTAAATGATACTCAATATTTTATTTCATTAATTAAAATGTTAAGGCTTATATAAATGGTATTTTCGTTCTTTTTATTTGCAATTTTTTCAAGTGGCTCACATAAGGCTTGAAATGGTTAATATTAATGTATTATATAATATTTCCAAAAGTTACATTTTAAATAACTTAGGTGGTTGGTCTTTCCAACATGTTTCTTTAAATGTAGGTTGGAAAGTTGGTGGCTTGAGATATTGAATTTTTTTCCTGACATTCAAATGATTTGCAATATGGAATTTATCATGCTAAGCGTGTGCATATATATATATAACTAAAATGAATTTGGTACGAGGAGTATATCTATATATATAAATAACCAAAATGAATTTGGTACAAACAGTGGTTGTGATGTGAGTTTTGTTTAGAATTTATTAGATAATGTGTGATAAAAATGTGATTAAACCAATCTCTAATACATGTGTATAATTATAGGAATTACAAAAGGATGGAGAATGGAGTGTATCTCTCAATCAAAGAGGTCGTTGGTTGGTTGGTGTAACTAGCTTGAGGGTTTCACCAAAAATGATTTTACTCTTAGTTTTCGAATGATAAAAACTTGCACACATTCAACTAAGAAATCTATCGAACCATATCTCCTGCAAAATCCATTAGCTTGATGATAATTGAAATCCAATGCATAATATATCAAAGACAAAGGAGATCAATATTATAGGGGGAAATGAATAAACTTTCATTAAAAGATCAAAATGATACAATGCTAGACCTTCAACTTAGAGTCCTCCTCTTCAGCTTACAATCCTAGTCTCCCCCTAGAGGTAGTCTCGAAGCACTCAAACAATATGACAGAGCTCTCTCACAAATTAAAACTAGCCATTCTCCTCTTGACATGATCAAATTATATAGGCATTTTCCACTCTCAAGCAGGATGTATTTGGACATATAGGGGCTCGAGAAGTTAGGAAACTTCTACAATAATTGACCTCTAGCCAACTCATGGACATGTAGGTCGAGTTGATATCCCCAGGAATGAAAAAATATAGAAGTTTCAACAAAGACGCATGTTGTAAAAGGGAAACCTACGGCCAAGGACCTAGGATGTACACTGTGAACCAGAGTTTGGACACAAGATGTTACTGTATGACTAGTGTCTATGCTGTAAAATAGGCAAAAATAAGAGGAAAATCTATGCATCAAGGTCAACAAGTCAAAGGTCTCTCATATTGACTCAATGTGGGTAAAATAGGCTATAATCGTTGCCACTTGATGCATGAGGTCAAAAGAGAAACTAATGGCCGAAATGCATTACAAAAATATAGAGCTCAAAATGGAAGGAAGGAGCCAAGACTGGCGAGCTAAAGTAGAGTAACCCAAATGTTGACATCTCAACCATGGTGATGTCATCCCTAAGTCAGGTATGCCCATGCTTGGTCATAAAGAGAAACTGAACATGACCGCAAACTATACACTGTAGATCCATGACATAAAATGATAGGACATGGCCACGAGGAATACACAGTGGATCCATGTGACAAACCAAAAGAACATAGCCTTCAATAAATACAATGTGGATCTATTTCATAGTATACATCACTAGGTCTATGAACACATAGAAGAGAGGTGCCCCAGAGTAGTCCTCAAAGTGCATGAAATGACACAAAATTCCAACACAACTTAAAAAGGGTGCCATATAAGAGTGAAATGTCCTTAACTCAAGGTCTTCTACATAACCCCAATGGTTCAAATCTACATATGTGAATAGATGTGCTGATGTCAAGCATGGTAGAAACCACTTGATTACTGGTCATTGAGATATATTGTTTATATATGTGAGGGGATTCACCACTGATGAAAATGGACCCCAATGTACCTAGCATAGTCCACTGAGTGTGAATAAATGAGCTGACTTTGAACACTCACAGACTCTCTAATTAGGAGTCAATGGGAGAAACCCACTATCGATTGTGAGGAAGTCTGCCACTAAGGTTTGCAAGCTCCAAGGTACTATTGGGTCCTAGATCAAGCTTCTAGATAATGCGTTGAAGTTGACAGGATAAGATCCATTAAAGGAGGGCCTTAATGTACCCCCATCAATCGATACCGAATAGATCAAGAGATGATGTGAATGTATGAAGTCATGAAGTAAAATTGACACATGGAAGGATGACATAAAAAGGCCAACAAGGATTGCAGATGGCCAATTAAGGCTGTGACTTCCCTTGAACATATAATGAAACAAGACAAAAGTGACTTGGCAACATTCACCAATGAGCACCACATGATATCATGCAATAACTCCATGGATTTTTCCTAAAATCCATAAGACAATGTGTGGAGGAAAGTGAGAATTCCTTAGATGCCAATCAAACACATGCATAAAATTTCAATAAGAAAGCTGAAGGATACATACCTAAACCAGGCTTGTAGACCGGTGAAGACTGTTGGATATGAAGTTGATGCTGGAAAACTTGGTTCCACATGAAGATCTCACTCCTAGCCACTCCGATACAAATCCATCACACAAGCACCAACAAACAAAGAAAGGTTTTCCTTTTGTAGGGGTATATTAACATATATAAACCATAGTTTCATTAGCATACATTTGATGAACACAAAATATATGTAAGGTAAACCATAAACTTTTATTAAACAATCAAAATAAGTACATTATACCTTCCGTATTGATCACTCCTCCTTAGCCTCCAATCCTGGTCATTTCCTAAAGAATGGATAGTCTCACATCACACAGGAATATGGATGAGTTCTCTCTCTCTCTCTCTCTCTCTCTCTCTCTCGATATAACTCATAATAACTTTGACTAAATCTTCTCCCCTTGATAGTTTTGAATTATATATGCCTTTTGCATCCTCCTGGAGAATGTATCTAAACACCTAGGGGCTCGGGAATTTAGGAAACTTCCACAATAATCGATCCTGAGCACTCATGGACAAGTAGGTCGAGCTGATTTCCTCAGGAATCACAAACTCTAAAAGTTTGACCATAACCACTCATAGTAAAAGGAAACTTTGCAACTGAGTTCCTGGGTTGTACACTGCATGACAACGACTAAGTGCAAGATGTCAGTGTCTTGGGGTTGAATATCCTACTAAAAGGGAAAATAAAAGAGGAAGAGGTATGCATCAGGGTTAACGAGCAATGATCAAAGGTCTCTCTTACTGACACAAGGATGGAAAATAAGATATAAATACAATAATGAATTAAGAAAATGGGCATAGCACTTGGTCCTGCAAAAGAGAGATGAAATGAAAATAAGCACACAGTGAGGAAAAGGTGCTAAGGAAGGTTTAAAGGAAGAATTAAAGGGTCGTTATATATATAAATATGAACCATTTGTAAGAGAGATGTGGTGATAAGAGGGAGTGAAAGAACATATGTGTGATTTGAAAATACAATGATATTAAAGAGTTGACTTGAGATCTGAGAGAGTGCATAGGGATAAAGTAAACATATGCATAAAGTGTGTGTAAGTAGGGGATGAAAAGTGTGAGATATGGGCTAGTAAGGAGCACGTAGAGCTATGTAGTGTTCTAGAAGATTGCGAATTAACCAAGAAAGAGAATATCACTATTAAATAAAAGAAAAGGGAAGAAGATCATAATAGAAAAATTTTGAATGTGTGAGAATAAAATAAATCACCTCTGGATCCAGTCTAAAGATGTGATAAAATATATATATAATAGGAAGAAGAGATTGGATCAACAAATCCAAAGGAGATTGGTGCTTGAAAATTTGAGGGGATTGGTGTCTTCTGCAAGTTGGTGCTTGAAAATTTGAGGGGAATGGTGTCTCATGTAGGTTTATAACTACAAATATTGTAAAAATTGGATGGTTCCTACACAACTAAAACAATTAAAAGAAGTTTTGTGGTTTTCTCTTCGATGGGTTTATGCGCATATCTTGTGGTCAAGGATCTCATGTCACTGGCATATTATATTGTGATTGAATATTTTAAATAATGTAAAATTGTATTATACTGATTCACCCCCACCCTATTAGTATAATTGTGAAATCTTCATAGAGTAAGGTAGTGTTGTAGCGGCTGCAACACCCTCTAAAATTTTGGCCTGCATCCAATTTCAGAGCCTCCTTGGTTTTTCCTTGATATTTGCAAACACTCAGGCTCATCCCTTGAGCTTGTGTCGAGTCTTTGCACCCTATTCGCTTGACCATTCATTGAACATATTTTAGCATGTTGGTCACAATGTCATGCTTGCAGTCATGTTCTGGCTCTATTGAAGGTATGTCTTCGTGTGTACAAGTTGTGTTTGTGATGTAATCAATGTAATGTAACATGGAAGTCCAAGAGACCCACATGTAAAGTTGAAGAGTCATGTAAGTCAAACAATCATGAGGGAAGTCGAACAGTCACAAGGGTTAGTTTCACCCTTGGCTATATATACCCTCGTTTATACATGCCAAGGACTTTTCACCTTGGCTCCTCCCACATAGCCTTGAGAGTCTGTAGTCTTTTCTTTGAGGAGCGAACAATGGCTCCAATGCCCCGCTATCGTGGTTAGTGATGTAATGGTGTATGCATGTGTCTTGGAACTTTTGCTTAATTCAGAAGCCTATTAACAGGCCAACACATTTTCACATATGTATTGTTTTCATTTGTAAGACTATTCTTTGGACGTTTGTAATGCATGTTGCTTTAACTTGTATTAAGACAATTGAACAATTTAAGTTGTTTTAGTACATATGCTATTGGAAATGTGTTGTATCAGTTGTTAATGTTGTCTCGCCTGTGTGGACTATTCCGTCGGACACTCGACATATTCATTTCGTAAACTTATTATAATGGCCATCGCACTTGTGTGGACTATTCCACTGGGTGCTGTATGTGCTATCTTCTCACCTCGTGTTTGTGACTACCGCATTTGTGTGGACTACTCCGCTGGAAGTTGTGCATGTCCTACTATGTCGTGTGTCTCTAACAGAGTTGGGACTATTCCCTTTCGACTTGAGACTCACTTTCACCTTCTCCCTATGCAGTGAAAGAACCTTGACACAGGTGATACTAAGCACTCATCAGGGACACGAACCTCGCTATTCGAAGACAAATTAAACCACTCTCATGTGCTAACAAGCAAAATCCAAGGCAAATCTTTAAGATAATGGCAATTGGGCCATCATACTGGATGGGACTCCTACACTAAACAGTGTGAGGTATAGTTTGGACTTCATACTAGGAAGATCCCCTGATTGTTGGCGGGTCCAACACCATCAACATTTCTGGCACTAGAAGGAGGGTCACTAGTTGTTTATGCCTGAATTTCCTCTCACCCCCACTCATCAATCATCTAGTCAAGGAAGTAACTCGCACTCCCTCTCACCTACATGCAACTATGAAGTTGGTTACTCCTCACCTCCCAGACGTGAACACAAAATTTCGTATCAGCACCTCCACTATGTCCGTCCCATCACTTGTCAATTTTCCAAAGTATTCAGACTAATACCAAGAATACAAGATCTCCCATACACATCAAAGAATACAAATACCACTCCCATAGGAGTTTTTGCCTCATCGGTGGAAGAAGCAGTTCTTGCCACACTCGAAGGTTTGGCAGAAGTTGTTGAGAACGAGGAGGAACCTCCTGTCTTCCGACAGGGAGAACATGACACTCTCATGATATTGGGCTCAGATTCTGGTACAAGAGGTGGAGGGGAAGGTAGTGGAGGAGGCAGAGGCAGAGACAAACCAATAGACTCAGAGTTAGAACCATTAGTTTCTGAAGAATAGGAGGAGGACGAAGAAGAAGAAGACATGGCTGACCAAAAATTAGAATGGATGACTCAGGGACCATTCTCTCCCAGGTGTTTTGCACAAGATTCCAAAGTGCCCAGAGAGGATGTTGACAAAGTATGACCCTGGAAAAGCAGTAAAGGCTGAAGACCAGTTGGATAACTTCTACCGACAACTACAGACACTCGAGGTATGATACAACGATGTTGCATGCATATTGTTTCCGTGTACCTTGCATGGCTGAGCAACGGTATGGTATCAAAACCTTCTTGTCAACTCCATCCAGAACCTGGGTATGTTCAAAGGAATGTTTTTGGAAAAATTTGCTGATGACAAGGCCCCTGCCATGTTGTTCAAAGAGTTGGGTAGTTTGAAGATGGATTCGAAAGAAAAAGTGAAATATTTTAATCAAAGTTTTTTACGCATCTTAAAGAAGTTTGCAGTAGACACAAAACCTCATGACTCCATCAATGTCAACTATTATATGTCTGCATTGCCAACCAATGTTGCATAGTTCGTTAAGCGAGTTGCAAAACCAACATTACTTAAGAATTGCAAAGAGGCGATCGCTATGGAAAAATACCTGCGTGCAATTGCGGTGATCAAGGATGATGAACTAGCAAAAGACTCCAAAGATACGAGCAAGAAGCCCCAGGCTATGGCGAGAAAGGGTAAAGACAAGGAAGCAAGTGACATTGAAACCCTTACTCGTCTTGTCAAGAACTTGACAACAGAGATGTCTGAGCTAAAGCAACAAAATATCGAGACATCTACTAGTAATCGACATCCCAGACAACAGAAGGGAAGCATGCCATCTGGAAGCAACCACTTCCTGGCTAAAACTGTGCAGAGCTCCAACTCAGTGTTCCATGTGAACATGTTTGCGAAATCCAAGTTTTTCTCATTCCATGAAGATCGTCACCTGGAAGGGACTTGTCCGGAATGTAAACGAGGTGTGAACTTGATGTGTGTCAATAAGAAAAATGTGGTAAACAATGCGCAGTGTCAATCGGAAGACGAAGATGATGAGGAAGATGCTGCATATGATGAGGCACCAAGCACTAGGTAGGTGATCAACATGTATCAATGCTCGCAAGCAACACAAAAAACAAACACCGAGAAGCATCCCCCAAAGAAAAGTGGTCGATACAATCTCAGAAGTCAAGGGGCTTCTCACATTACTGGGGAGGCACGAGAAAACCTGAAATTGCTGATGAGGAAGGTTGATACACCAACTATCCTAAAGTAGAAATCTCAAAGCAAGTCTGGAGAGACAACTACAGACAAGAGTACGTCCATGAGAAGTAAACTTCAGAACACTCCATCGGACAGTACAAACACGAGTCTAACCCTAGAAATATTGGTGAGTTTACCTGCTCTTGATTGCAATATTGTGGAAGAAATGAAGAAAACTTGTGCAAATATCTCTTTGTTCGAGTTAGTTAAGATCCAGGGTCAGCGGGATATTCTACTGCGCGCATTGGGGTAAACATCCGCAGGTAGCACAACCCCTACTAGCAAGGGAGCAAGCACATCTCCTGGTTCACTCACAAATGAGCTCAACACACTCTAAATGGAAGAAGCAAACTTTTCTTTCCCTCCATTCTTGCTTTCATTTGAAATTTTTAACTGCAATGTTCACAACTGTTTGTTGATTCTAATGCATCAGGCAACATCATGCCACTCTCCATTTCCAAGAAGATCAATGCACAATGGAGTAAGACATCTGCGCAGATCATCCAACTAGATCGAACGTGCATACCAACCATTGGTGAACTTTGGGACGTAATCATCCAATTATCTCATGAGGGTCGAGTTCACTAATGCATCAACATTTTCATTGTGGACATACCAGAAGCGTATGACTCACTGCTTAGCAGAGACTGGTCCAACAAGTTGAATGGGTACTTTGCTACAGACTGGTCACACTTGTGGCTTCCATACCATGGTATAACTAATCAGAGAGATACATGAAACACAAGGTCACTCCCATTAATTGTGAGAACGAACCGTTGACTTTCATGGAACTCATGTTTGGCAACTGCCTCTTGGAAGCACAACTGGGGTGTTATCTCGCACAACCAGCTACAACCCCACCAAAAACATAGTTGGGTATCCTTCATTGCCCAACTGATGGAAATGAAACTTGTACAGTACATTGTAACCCTAAAAGCAGTAGTAGTAGCCGTAGCAGCAATAGTACTAGCGCGTCAAGCGATTCGTGTATAGACAATTTGTGGACCATGTATTTTGATGCATCAAAGGCACAGGATGGATCTGGAGCTTGCCATGTCTTGATAGACCCAAAGCACATGAAACATTTGATCTCAAGCCGATTGGAGTTCGAGTGCGCGCACAACACTACTGAATACAAATCACTCGTATTGGGCTTGCACAAATCCATTAGCCTCAACATTTCCACTCTCAAAGTGGTAGGTGATTTGAAAATCATGGTACAACATGTACGTAACACCCTACACTGTTTTGCACCTCATATAGAAAGTTATCAGCAAGAGGTATGGCGATTAATCTCTAACTTCCAAGTTTTCAATATCATTACTGTGCCAAGAACATGTAATGCAAATGCTGATGCCTTAGCAAACACAACCACTAGGATGACACCACTTATGGATATATTTACTATTGAAATTTTGTATAAGCCTTCTAGCCTTGATAACATAACTAATCTATACATTTTTGATGATGATAAATAGATACTACACTTCATGGCCAACACTGATGCCTTCAAGGATGTAGTGATTGACGAATATGAGAACGAGCAGTCTCTACAAGATGTAGCTGATGAAAAGAAAGGCAACCTCATCCCTAAGGGTGTGATACCTCTCGATAAGCTTTATGACTTATAGAACTGCTTCCAAGGGCAAATAAACAAAAAAACCCACAGTTCCACCATGATGTACAAACATATCAACCTAGGAACAAACCACGATCCGAAGTTCGTCAATCTCGGTACGTGTTGCAAACCGTAGGAGTGACAAGTGTTTGTCCACTTGTTCAAACAGTACCAGGATGTGTTTGCATGGACATATGATGATTTGAAAACATACGACACCTGAATAATCCAACATGTGATTCCAATCAAAGAAGGGGTCAAGCCATTACAAAAGAAACTGAGGAAAGTAAATCCGTCACTTGAACCCATTATACAAAAAGAACTGACTAAGCTATTGGATGCTCGGATCACTTACAGAGTTCATCATTTTACATGGGTTTCTAATTTAAGTCTTGTACGTAAGAAATTTGGGATATACGCTTATGAATTGAATTCTAAAACTTGAACTTCGTCCCAGACAAAAACAACTACATTGTGTCGTCAATGGAACCTATATTACACGCAGTATTTGGAGCAGGAATGTTGTCTTTGCTCATTGCTCTTTCAGGATACAACCAAGTTTCGGTAGTGGAACCTGATTTTTTTGACACTGTTTCAGGAAAAGCTTGGCCCACACATGTACCATTTGCAATCACTTGACAAGAGGATTGACAACCTTCTTGTCAACGACCAAGATCTCAAACACTACTTTCAGTAAGTCGAGGCCGCGCCCTACGCCATGTACATAATCTGTTTACTTCTTGTTTCTTTTTCATTTCGCTTTATTATTTTTGTTCCATTTTGTTTTGTTTGCTTAGTATCTTTCTATTTGTGGTTTTGTTAATAAGTGTTGCCCTCTACTAAGTTCTGGCATTTGAATGAGTATGTGGCTGAGATCCAAAGAGTCTTGTGACACTGCAACACTTGGCCAGTCTTGCATCCATCTTCTCTTTGCTTGGTTATAACCTTCAGCAGATGAAGTCTTAATGGGAATATGAGCTGTCTACAAGGTAAGCTCTGGTCCAACCATGAACTTGTGTCCACACTGGGAAACCCCATGCGTGTACTTAGTCTTCTGCTATGTGTGTTCAAGCTTATCCAACTAGTATAAATAGAGAAGGGGAAAATATAAATGATCAAACCTATGTCAGAGGTATTACATGCTTCTCTGAAGGAACAACCTCTCTTGCTCTCATTAAGTTGGGATCCCTCTTACGCCCCAAAAATAAATAAGTGCCTATGCACAATCCTCTTTTAAAAGATACAAAGGTGAAATAAGAGAAAGGCTTCCTGTGCAGAGAGGTGAAGCATACAACTCCACCAGGGTACTGACTAGGCTTGTTGGGAGTGGAGAAATGTGTGTGTTCCTGCGTGACTCCGCTGGGGTACTGTCCAGGCCTACAGGTAGCGGTGCAACACCAAATATGAAAACTTATACTTTGAAAATTTTAAACCCACGATCCAAACTACCCTTCCTGATTTCGAAACAATGTGATCAAGCTAAAATTTGTTGTTGTGTTTGACTAAGTTGGCAAAAGGTGAACCATGTCTGTCCATGGGGTAATTAGGGAAACCAAAGTAACCCACACAAAAATTCAATACTCCCTATTAGACCAAGGCCCTATGCTGTCAAAGGACCAAAACAGAGAAGTTGGTATTCAATGAGTATGTCGCCAAGTGTTGTAGTGGGTGCAACACCCTCCAAAATTTTGGCTTGCATCTAATTTCAGAGCCTTCCTTGATGTTTGAAAACACTTGGGCTCATCCCTTGAGCTCATGTTGAGTCTTTGTACCCTCCTCTCTTGACTGTTCACCAAACATCTTTTAGCATGTTGGTCACAATGTCATGCTTGCGGTCATGTTTTGGTTATATTGAAGGTCTGTCTTCATGTGTACAAGTTGTGTTCTCTATGTAAGCATTTGTTGCACTCACACACAAAGTTGTATGCAATGTTGCACAAGTGTTATCGAGGTCATTTAATGATCTATCTCAAGGGTCGTATTTTTCGCTTGCACCCGTTGGTCAGTCACACTGAGCGTATGTTGTCTTGTTGGTTTGAGGTGTCTCGTCGTTAAGTCATGCTGAGTATGTGTTCGCAAGGTCATGCATGCATGATTTCATTCGTTCACACACTTAGTCATTTTGCTAAAGAACTTTCGACCATACCACCCTTCGCCAGCCGAACTAGTCATTTTGCTAAAGAACTTTCGACCATACCACCCTTCGCCAACCGAACCTCCTTTGAGATGCACTGCACAGTCTCAACCCTCAGTGACCATGTATTGCTACCCAGAATTGCATAGAGCTTGAGGTTGCCTTACAGGAAGTCTGCACTACACAATCCTAGAATCAACCTGACTGACTGTCACCTAGAAAAATGCAGAAGTTTCCAAAGAAGTCATCTCAATCTTCACTGCCCACAAGCCAATTTATCAAGCTTCCTGCTGGTCAACCAAAGAGTTTGATTGGGCAGTGAAGCCAGGCTTCACTCCTCCAAAAATTTGTGCAGAAGTTGTTAACATGTCTGCCTCCGCTGGCTAAAGAAATTGCATAGACATGAGGGACATGCAACTGGTGCTTGTCACTGCACTATCCCCAAAATTTGCGTAGTTCTGTCAGCCAGTCGCTCTATCGACCGACTTGCTCCTCCTCCTGAAAAACTGCATAGTTTTCTTAGGCTTTCCTCTAGCTCCTCGACACCTCGCTCAACCTATAAATTGTGCATAAATTTCCTGCAGGCCAGCCTCCCAGTTCTGCACAGTTTTTTCCAGCAAGCTCCCATAACTCGCTACCAACCTCCCTGGATAATTTGCGTAGTTTTCACTGCTAGTGTCCCCCCTACTGCCCGCACTGCTTCCCTGAAGAAATTGCATAGTTCTGCCCTCCAACTAAGCTAGACACTATAGATGGTTGCTGCTATTTCGAACTACTCAGCTTAGCCTCCCAGTGATCTCTGTGCAATTTTCGTTGACAGTACCCCAGAGCACGCATCCCAACCTAAAATGTGCTCTGCACAGTTTTAGAGCCTTGTCCTCTCTCCCGGTCACCTGCACCTGAAAATGAAAGATGATGCATCATGGTAGACTAGGAGATTTTTGGATTTGATGTTGTCTTGTCATGAGTGATTGCAGATACAGGTACATGGATGAGACATGGTGCGAAAATGAACAAGATGAAGAAGGAGCGCATGCTAGGAGACTTGTTCACGAACGAACGAATACATGACGCATGCCCAGTACCAACGAAGGGGATACATGCACATGCAACATCAAGCGAACACCAAGACCATAAAAGACTTCGCACACCTTTCCATGCGGAGGTGAAGCTATGATACACCAAGAGCACACTCATCACTAAAAAACATTGCAACTTGACATGGACACCACCATTAGCATGAACATACCGGCGCTGTCATGTCGAGTCATGTCATGGGTCGTCTTGGTCACATCACTACTGTGGGCCATATTGTTGTAATCAATGTAATATAACATGGAAGTCCAAAAGACCCACATGTAAAGTTGAAGAGTCATGTAAGTCAAATAGTGATGAGGGAAGTCGAACAGCCACAAGGGTCAGTTTCACCCTTGGCTATATATGCCCCTCATTTTTACATGCAAAGAACTATTCACCTTGGCTCCTCCCACATAGCCTTGAGAGTCTGTAGTCTTTGCTTTGAGGAGAAAGCAGTGGCTCCAATGCCCCACTATCGGGGTTTGTGATGTAATGGTGTATGGATGTGTCTTGGAACTTTTGCTTAATTCAGAAGCCTGTTAACATGGCAACACGTTTTCACACATGTAATGTATTTATTTGTAATTTTATTATTTGGACGCTTGTAATGAATGTTTCTTTAATCTATATTAAGACAGTTGAACTATTTCAATTGTTTTAGTACATATGCTATTGGAAATGTGTTGTATCAATTGTTAACCCTGTCTCGCATGTGTTGACTATTCTATCAGACACTCGACTGACTCATTTTGTAAACTTGTTATAACGACTGTCGCACTCATGTGGACTATTCCACTAGGTGTTGTACATGCTATTTTATCACCTTGTGTTTGTGACTTCTGCATCTGTGTGGACTACTCCACCAGAAGATGTGCATGTCCAGTTGTGTTGTGTGTCTCTAACAAAGTTGGGACTATTCCATTTCGACTTGAGACTCACTTTCACCCTCTCCCTCTATAGTGAAAGAACCTTGACACAAGCGAAACTAAGCACTCACCTGGCACATGAACCTCACTGTTCGAAAACAAAGTAAACCACTCTCATGTGCTGACAAGCAAGAACTAAGGAAAATATTTAAGATAATGGAAACTAGGCCATCATACCAGATGGGATTCCTACACCAAATGATGTGAGGTCTAGTTGGGACTTCATAATGGAGATATCTCCTAAATGTTGACGGGTCCAGCACCATCAACATGTAGTAAAACTTAGCTCTTGAGACTCTATGTGTCTTGTTATTAAGATAGATTTTATATGGTTGCATTGAAATCTTAAACCTGATGGGAAGAAAACATATCTCAACATCATTATGATGTCATCATTGAAAAATTTCAAAGGTATTCTAGGGGCACTTCAAAAGATAATGGAGGATCCACAGATATATTGACGAGAGTTAGAAAGGTTGTTGGAAATATGCCCTACAAGAGTAAACATTGGGAATATGCCAAAATAATTTAAAACTGATATCCTCAGTTCCTTAACATCCCAATTAGATACGTTGCATATGAACATGAAGAAAAGGGAAGCATAATTGGCATTGTATTTTTTTTTTCCAAAGTGTAGAAGGAAGCACACACTGAACAAGTGTATGTTTGATTAGATTGAGACATGTGTAATATGTAGTGAATACTATGCTACTAGTAAGTGTCCATCACTACTAGGACTAAAATATTTCTAGGAAGAAGTTAAGGAGCTAAAGCAATTATGTTTCTTTTCTCAAAAATGACCATGGTAGCCAAAACCTCAAGGTATGGTCCAAGACTAATCTCAATATTTAATTCATTTTGGACTAATCCTTTTATGTAGTATGCTTCTCCTACATTGTGTTTTCCTAGCCAACCATAGATGTCTCCTCCACCCCAAAATCAAATTTTGTAACAAGGGTGGAGAAATTCCTCTTTTGGAGCCCTTAGTAGGCCATAATACAACCTCCCATGCCACTTTTTCCCTCTCCACAAGTGCATCCATATAAATCATCCCCTCCTTGACCACAACTACTTGCACCACTAGTTCCTAACACCAATAATGGTAATGCATCCCAACCAACCCAAGTTGCTAGGCTTGCAATTTTCTCTACTTACCAAATTACTCCATCTTTTCCCTAGATTGCCATGACATTCACTTAAGATCATGGAAGATTATAACTAAAGAAAATCCTCTTTTACACTTTGAATATCTCAATGAGGTAGTTCCAACCAAAGAACTAGAACTAGTTCAATATCTAGACACCTTGAGAATAAACCCTATCTTCCACGAACCATAGGTTCCTCCTCACCCAAAAATATTGGACCATCAAAAACCAAATACCCAGTGTAAGTTCAACCTTTTAGGTGAGCTTAAAAATGTGTGTGTCCATATACCATTATTCCATGGAATAAAAGAAGTCCCTATCTATTGAAAATAATTAAGGGACCTATGTATGAGGAAACCTAGTAGAAAGAGGAAGGATCCTCAAACTATTCATGTCATGGGAAAACTACCAGATCATATGATGGGAGGGTTCTTGTAGCAAAATATTCATACCTTGGAATTCTAATGATCAATGTACAAATAAAACATACCCTAATCCTAAGCACATTAATTAACCTTGAGGTTCCCATCAATGTGATGACTCGTGAAACCATGGAGTCTCTAGGACTTTTTGGTATTAGGAAGACCCCCATGGTGTTACAACTTGCTAGTAGATTGAATATCAAGCCATAGGTAATTTCGGAAGATGTAGTGATATCAATTGATTCATGGGAATACCACATTTACTTTATGGTTCTAGAACCCAAATCCTTTATGGGAGGATATCCTTTAATCCCGTGAACGCCATGGCTCACTACTATAGACACTTACACCGGTTGTAGGTCAACTAATAACTCACCTTGTATCCTCCTACCAATCCCGGTATAAAACTTAAGACACCATTTTGGACTAATGGAGATGAAAGAAATGAATATTAAGTTTCCCATAAAGTCCTCATTGTTGACTAGTATTTGGCCATGTGAGATAAAACTGAGGACGAGGAAATTAGACTTCATAGCTTCATCCTCCTCTTCACATGAAACACATGATATTATTCACATTATGGACCTAGAAGTCCAGGATTCTATTGATTCATATAATTCATTGATAGAACATGGACCCTCTTCCACCAAAGAGACATAACCAACCCTAGAGACTATAGAAATTATCCCCATAAATAACTTAAAATCAATTGAGGGCTAACCAAACAACAAAAGGAATGATTGATCACAATCTTAGGGAGGCATAGTGGTGCTTTCACTTGGGAATACATCGATATGAAGGGAATCCATCCTAAAATACACATTGATAATATCTATATAAAGGAAGCATCGAGACCCATTTTCTAGCCTTAGTGATGAATGAATCCAACACTGAGGGATATAGTCAAAGAGGAGTTGCAAAAATTGTTATTAGCCAATTTTATTTATCTCATTTTTGACATCCAGTGGGTATCCATTCTTGTCATTGTATCAAAGAAGAATGGTAAATGGAATCAGTGTTGACTATTTGGAGCTCAATAAAGAAACACAAAAAGGATATTTCCCATTCCCATTTAATGACCATGCCCTAAATACATTTGTAAGGAAGATTTTTTTCCTTTCCTTGACAGATTCAATGGATATAATCAAATCCAACTTGCTCTAGAAGACAAATATAAGACTGCATTCACTTATCCTTCAGGAAAAATTTCTTACCATGTTTTACTTTTTGGGATTTGCAATTCTCTAACCACTTTTCAACAAGTCGTAATTGGGATCTTTCTTTATCTAATTAATGAGTACATGGAGGGAATACAGACACCCAACTTTGGGGAAAAATGGCACGCATGGTTAGGGTTTCTCTATGATGCTTCTGGGTGCAGGTCTCTGTCATCGGGTGATTTTCCATCTCTATTGCCTACGTTCCCCTTGGTCCAGACTTTTCTGAGACCTCTATGCCTCTCAGTGAAGGGTTTTTCTAGTGTTTGCACTCTTGTGGGCAAGGACAATGACCATATCTCCTTTTATTCCTCAAGGATGTTAGATATTGTGATGGGATATTTTTAGCAGGCACCCTCGAAGCTCAAACTTGTTCCAACCTTGATAGTGACCACTATAATCTCTTACGTGGAACAATTTCCAACCCTCCTGGAGGTCATACTTGATTATTGCTTTTATGGGAGCATATTAGTCATGGTACAATTTTTTCTCTCTCTCATAAATTGACATCTTGTTTTTGATTTTTTTATTTTCATGGAGTCCCCATTGTTCCCTCACCCCTATTTCTTTTATGTATTCGATTGGTCAAACCTTTGGATGTCTCTGGCTCACAAATCTATGGTGACATGCTTCAACCCGCTTTTCTAGAGATGGAACATAGTACAAACTTTCAAATCTTCATAAAAGATATTACCGGGAAATAAAAATTTTTCTAGGTCAATAAATCTTCCTCAATAAGCTCTCTTATGCTGGCCATTGAAGCTAAGTGGGGTATACCTCATAGTTTCAAAGCTTGCAATTGGATGGGAGAGTTTTAACAAACTCCTCTCAACTTCAAGACTATAATATTTAAAAAAAATCAACTATTATTTTGAACACAAGACTTCGTGTGGGTACTCTAGGTTCAAAATATACAAGTGGGAATCCTGTCTCCTTTAAGAATGCAACCCAAAGGAAGGTTCTAATTTAGCATAATAGACACAAAATTTTATGAGCCCTTATATAGTTGAACAAATGGAAATATCTCCATCAATGGAAGTAAACCTTCCTGACATAAACTCCCTCTTCTTTGCGTTACAATCTAAACTAGTCTTATGCAGATTCAATGGATTTTGGCCCAAACCCAAAGAAATAATTCAATGGATTGCATCCTCATGGAATTCATAATTTTTTTTTTTTTTTTATGCTCAATTTTTTTTTTTTTATAGTCCAATTTGAAACACATAAGGATATGAACTATGCTCTCAATACATGACCTTGGCTTTGGGGTAGAGCCGGGCTATTCATCACACCTTGGTTCCATAATTTCGATGCCAACTCAATGGTGGCCTCTACTATGCTAGTTTGGTTGAGACTTCCAAACCTCCCCCTTCCATTTTGGCACCACAAATTTTCGGAAGATATAGGCAACACTTTGGGAAAATTCAAAAAATTGGATTTGGAAAGAATAGAAAATGGTATCTTTACATTCACTAGAATTTGAGTGGAGTTAGATCTCAACAAAGGACTTTTGGACCTTATAAGTTTGAAACATTAATAATTCCACTTGTCACAAGCATCAGACTATGAGAACACGACATTTAGATGTCATGTATGCTTTTAGACAAGACACTTATAACATTCATGCTCACAGGAAAGGAAGAATCCCAAGAAAAAGAAGAGGTAATCTAATAGACCGAAAGGATGGTAGTTCTTAGAACAATATCCCTCGGAGGATGAAGATGGAAAAAAAGAAAGTCATTGTGAATAAGAAGAAAGTAATAACATTGAACATCAAGGAGATGTTCAAGATGGGATTGATATGGTATATCTAGGCTCTCGCGCTGTTCAACATGCATAAAAGGGTTAGTGGATTATTTTAAATTAGATGGAATTGGACACTCAAGAAGAGCCCATGTCTCCAAAAGATATGAATTTTACAAACAAGTCCCACATGTGGGCCAAGAATTGGCATTGGTTGTAGTTGAAACAAATCCTAATGGCTGGAAAAAAGAGCAAAGAAGGAAAAACAAAAGAGAAAATATTAGCACTATCTAGCCATAATTTTCTTTTGATGGCTCAAAAACTATGATATAGACAATGTATACATAATAATGGAGCCATTAAACTTCATAATGTTGATGAAGAGAGAATGACACTAATGGAAAACATACGTAAGCTTTGATTTTGTCATAGACCCATATCAAAGGAAGCCTTCTTGATGAGAATCCATGATGGATGGCTAGATAGTGACCTAAATATTATCAGTAAGGGATATTATCACTGCCTTCACCCCAGTCCTTCCACTGTGTCATGTGTCCAAGTAAAACACGCTCATACTGAACAAATGATCTCATATGTTGCCAATTGACCCACTTTTCCTAAGTTTTCTTCCTCATCTCGAGAATGGACTTAATATACACGACAGGGAATGGTCGTAAATAGTCCAGCCACGCTTCCAGCATGGAAGTACATCTATTTCCCGCGATGGTTGGATTTCATGCTCCGGTGTGAGGCTATTTGCTATCTTTAGCGACGGTTTATTGGCTACATTACCTAATAGCGATGTCAGCGCTAAAGCTTAGTTATAAACTCGTGATGATCCAGATGGTGAATTTGTTCCAACAGTCAGCCTTCTAGATGTCTCCAGACCTGGTTGTTGGCATAGTTTGTGTCGTCTTTCCTCCTCTGGTATGGCAGTTCCATCATTTGTGCTACCTTCCTTGGGGATGAGCTCTCTCTTCCACATTTTATGGAGACTCCTTCTCCTATTTAAACACTCACCTTTGATATGATCAACTAGTTGGTAATTCCTTGGATTGAGCAGTGCTGTTAGTGCTTTTGGGTTTGATAGATAGCTGGTGTGGATGTGACAAGTGTGAGATTGTTGATAGCTTGTGGAAGGTTGTGAAGTACCCTTAACTTTGTGTTAAAACTTATGAGTGAGAGAGAGACTTTGTATGTTGGGAGATCCATCTTCAAAGAGTGAATGCTTGAGAAATACATTGGTTGGACCCTCTGGGAAGGCTTGCGATGTCAAGACTCGGTTGTGAGCTTTCTCTTATTTCATTATTAATACAATCAATGATGTTTTACTATGTATTTTATGTAATTTACTTGATAGCTCATGACTTCTTGACTTTGTGAGTAAATAGATCATCGTTGTTTTCCGGTTACACGCTTTGTTGTATTTCCTTTGCGTTGTTTCAGGTTGTCACTCATTGAGGAGAAGGAAGTGAAAGCTAGAGCAGCGCAACGGAACTTCATCGACCATTGGCTGAGGTAGGCCTCCAACTATGACTGTTTAAGGAAATCTATTGTTGATCTGTCTTTGCTGTGACTAGACCCACTCTAGGGCTAGAGGGGTTGCCTCTGTCCACAGAGGGAACACTTTCCTGCATCACAAGTTGGCGACTCCACTGGGGAGTCTGTCCTATGTTCTTCTCTTGTTTGCTCTTGTTTTGATTTTGATTTGGTTTCTCTTGAATTTTGGGGATTAACTATCAGTCTTTTGGGTCACCTAAGTCGATCCGGGGAATCCCTCTATTGTCTATAGGATTGACTGGTTTTTGTTTGGGAGTTTTTTTTCATTTGTCATTGTTTTTAACATAGTCACGTAAAATAGTTTAACAATTGCACCGATGTCACGCTCACTCTTTTGTAAAGCCCTGTGCTTCACTGAATACCATCACACAGTCAGGACGAATCCTAAAAATCGGTACATCGCGGGAAAGACGTGTACTTCCAAGACAATGTTGCTCTGTTGCTACAGCTAATTGCTGATTGGCGCTAGTTGCTTGTGTAGTCCTCGCGACGATTCTTGTAGAATTGTTTTTTTAATTCTTCCTCCTAAGTTCACTAGTCCTATTGATCCCTTGTTCTTTTTCTCTTGCTCAGTAGCATGATTTTCACTGTTTATGGTTAAGGCACTCTTTCTTTGGCTTTGCTGAATGAATCTTGCATTTTTTGCCTGTGTGACCTAGTTCGTTCTTTCAAGTTCTTGAATAAATGGGCTTGGTTGCTGGTTTGCCCAAGGTTCGTTTGCAACTTTCTTGTTGGTTTGATTGAGCCTTCCCCATTGCTTGTTTCTGGTTGATTTTTAGTGACGATTATTGGACCAATATTTGGTATTGATTCGATTTCTTTTCACTACCGAACATAGATCACGATTTTTTGGATCGACCAGTTTTTTCATGCTTGCTTGTTTGTTTCTTTTAAATTTAAAACATCAAAATCAAAAGACTACATTCATTTAGTATACGAAAGTGAAAGTGAATTTTCATTTCAAGGTTTCATATTGGGAAGCAAATGATAAAATCTCTCATTAGTAGTATCCATGCACTATAGGGATTGATGTCTGTATGAATTGAGTGACTGCATTTGCTTATCTTGGTTTTCTTGGTTTGGGAATGATCTCTCTACCCTCCTGTAGGTAGGTGTTCATTGAAGTAAAAGGATATTTTGTTCATTCTAGCTACATCCTAGGTTTTGTTGTATACATACGGTAAGGCCTGAAAAATGAAACATAATTCAAGATCAACTTTAAAATGAACTGAATAAACCTAACAACGCATTGGAACATAACGCTCATTACTTAGAGGTCTAGGCTAGATACGTGCTCCGACGTCGTTAAACCTAGTCACTATTGCTTTCATTCAAGGTTGGGTGATTCCTCCTTCTGTGACTCAATAGCGGTCTAGTACGGAATTGTGCTCCCATGTACTATCGAGTATATGTTGGGAGACCCCACTAGGTTATCATCCTATATCCTTAGGAAGCCGTGTCTGTCGCCTTGCAAACTGTAACGCACCGAACACAGCATTCGGGAAGACTGACTCCCGTACGGAAAGTCCTTGGTTTTCATATGACTGCCAAGGTGTATATGCAGTTTTATGGGTTGTTTGGTAAACCTTTTGCCTAGTTCTCCAGAGTAGTCACTTTCGTTCCTTTTCGGACTCCCTAAAAGAAAAGGTCCATCTGAGCACTTGTCACTTCAGGCTCATTAAATATTCGAAGGCGACTAGAGTCATCTTTTCATCCTTTTCTTGACTCTTTAAAGATGAAAAGGTCAAGTTTTGTTCCTGTGTCTTAAAATTTATTTGGCCATGTTTACATTTACCTTGTTAGATCTTGTTTGCATTTTAGTTTGTGAAGGGTTCTTTCTCGTAAGTTTTCCTAGGATTTTGAATTGAATCATCTTGGCGGAATCACCGATCCTGTCTCCCGTTCCAAGTGACTAAGGGTCTCCATCCTCTATAGCTTCCGAGGTACTGGCTGTTAGTGATACTCTCCCTGTCATCCTGAGTATCCAACCGCTTAACTCTCATGCTCCAGAGGACGAGTCTTACGATATTCATTGGAACCCCAGTTGGGAGCCTTTCAAAGAAGATATTCCCGTTACTCCTCCTAGTGTTTCGGTCCCGATGTCTTCCTCCGACATGGATGAGACGACCCCCGTCTCCGGTGAAGGATCCTTTGTGGTAGAAGGTGAAATACCTATGCCTATGAAAACTTTGCCTTTCCATGTTACTTCCCTTGGTGTCACGTTTCCTTTACGATGCAATGCTTTGGCGAACATCATTGGTTCTAGATCTCCCCTTTCGAGTTCCATATGGTCTCGTGCTGTCCCTCCGACTTCAGAGCCTTTTACACCCCAGATTCACAATGTGTCCGTCACATCTGTTCTGACTATTCCAACTATTTGTGTGGCTTCTTCAACCTCTGTTATCAGTGCAATCACTGCTTCTTCAGTGGTGACTACTATTGCCGGGCCTTCTGCTGGTCCTACCAATAGTGGCCCAACAACAAGAGTTGTTAATCCTGCACTAAGTGCCCCACCTTCTTCTGGTTCCATTCCAGCAGGGGGGGCATATGATCAATATATAAAAGCTCTTCGAAATCTGAATCCTCAAAATCCATTTCATTATTATGATTCTCACGGAGCTCATATCTATTACCCCGGACCTATGCCATCTCAACCCGCGGTTGAGGTCACGGTTCCGTTGTCCGTTGCTTGGGGTACCACCACTTATCATGGTGGCCAAGCACCGCCCGAAAATTTTCAAGGGCCACCCTATCAAGGTCAACCGTCTTACAGACAACCTTATCTAGGGCAACCTGGAGGCCGACAAGGAAAACCCTTCCAGGGACAACCTTCGGCCTTTGGTGGTTCCTCCTTTACCTATTTCAGGCAACCTTCTGGTAATCTGGGAAAACCTTACATACAACAAGGCCAACCTGGTGTGCAGCAAGGCTACCATTTTGGGCAAGTCGGCCAGCCTTACGTTTAGCAAGGTCAACCCACTGCCCAGCCTAATCAACTGTCTAGACAAATTGGTCAGCCTCAAAACCAATTGGGCCAACCAAATGTCCATTCTGCTCAGCCATCTGGCTAATTAGGACAACCGTCAATTGTGCAAGGACAACCCAGTACCCAACAAGCTCAACCTTCTAGGTAAATGGTTCAACCTCAATCTCAACTAGGTCAACATTCTAGCTAGATGGCTCAACCTCAGTTCTCCCAAGGACATCCGTCTGGGCCTGCTCAACTGGGCACTCAAATGATTGTTGCTTCTCAAGCTCCACCCAATTTTCAGCCCCAGTCTAGGCTCCAGACCCAATCCGGTCCTCAAATTCAGGTTGGATCCCAATCTCAACCTATTTATCAAATGCAGCTTGGCTCCCAGGCTCAATTTGGAGCCCAGCTGCCTTATGGTTTTCAACAATCCCAAGGGCAAACCCAATTTGCCCCATATCAAAATTATCAACAACTGCAGGTAAATCCTTACCAGAATTTCCAGCAACCATATGTTGCTCCTGTAGGCCAAGTTGGTAATCAGTGGAATGCTGGGGGGCAAATCCAGGGTCAATCATCTAGTTATAGTTATAATCCCTATGGACAAAATCCCTATAGAAAAAACCCTTATGGGCCAAATCCGTCCAGACAAAACCAATGGGGGCAACAAGTAGCTGGGTGGAACTCTGGTGCTACCTCATACCCACGACCTTAGATGTCCTTTAACCCTCAATTACCCTTTTTAGTGATGTTGGAATTACCAGATGTGTCCAAACTGACAAATGATCCCATTCTTCATAATCCATATTGGCCGTCGGTTCCAACTAAAATTCTGGGTGATTGTCCCAAGTTTGATGGTAAAGTTGGAGAAGATCCCCAAGCTCATGTCATGACTTATCATTTATGGTGCTCGTCAAACTCGTGGCTTGATGATTCAATCCGGCTCCACCTTTTTCAATGGAATCTCACTGGCTCTGCTGCTAAATGGTATATTGAGTTAGCTCATGGATCTTTTCAGGACTTTAACTCGTTAGCTATGGCATTTTTAACTCATTTTCAGTTACCAATTCAATATGAAACAGGCACACATCTCTTGACATCCTTAAATTAGACCACAACCACACATATCTCCAATCATATTCATGAATGGAGATGATGTTGCCATTTGATTAAGTTTTGGATTCCCGATCAACTTCTGACTGACTGGTTCACAACTTCATTTGTCGGTCTGATAGCCCGGGACATCGCTATGGGTTCATGTGTAACTGAAGAGAAAGCTATTACGCGTGCTCAATACCTTGACTTGGTTACTCCTAGTTTGGTACACTATATGATTATTTGCCTAGTGCTTCAAGGCTCGAAACTTCCAAAGCCCCGCCGACACCATCTATTGATGGTGTCATTGGTTCTGTCAATATGTCCTCTAAGAAATCTTCTATGAACCCTGGGAAGCAAAAGCCGAATGCTTCGAATGAAACCACTTCTCAGGCTGTATCCAATTCTAGCAATACTTCTGAGATTAACACCATCCAGTCCACCACGGTAGACAAAGCCTTGAAAGGGAAAAAGAAGGGAAAAGGAAAGAATAAGGCTGATCAACCAAAGCAGGATTCCCCTAAACCTCCACCCGAGGAGGTGTCAAACACAAGCCTAAGTATTCTTGCCTTATCTGTGACGAGGATCACTATACCAAAGACTGCCCTAGGCGGTCTGAAGTTAGTCGTTTGTTGAAAGGCACCCCCGGGACTCTTTCCGTACTCAAAGAGCCTTTTCCCTCGCAGCAAACTCAAATGGTGGCTGATCCATCTTAATCCTCTTCTCCCTTTGGTTCTCAGGTATTTATGGCTGGGATGATTCCCGTCCACATTAGTATTTAGGCAAAAGAGTATCCATCACCTACTGAGAAAGAGCCTGAGGTCCCCTCTAGTGCTCCTCCATCTAGTTCTAGTCCCCTTCATATTGAGCGAACTAGCACTGAAGCGGTCATCCAACCTCCTCCTAAAGGCGTACTCCGGAAATATTTGTACAACCCTAATGCTCGTGCTGCTCATCACTATAGCATCGTTGAGGACTTAGCCCAGGCTCCGTCAGCTATGTCTGCATTAGAAGTTCTCCAGAGCTACCCCTCTCAGAGGAAGTCTTTGCTATCGGCCATCGGTGGCATTGACCTGACCGATTTAGATTTGATCACTGTTGACCTAGATAGTCATATATTGAGATTGCCTCACCAAATTGCCTTCCTTATTCAGGTCATCATCAATTCTAAAATGATTCATCGTACCATCATTGATGAAGGTGCTTCTACTTGCATAATGTCTGTTGCTTGTTGGGAGGCTATTGGTTCTCTGACTCTAAGCTTGCCTATTACTGTGGAAGGGAAGATGGTCGAAGTGGAGGTTGAAGTTGTCAATGCAAATTTAACTTACAACCTCCTTTCAGGACGAAGCTGGACACATGTCATGCGAGCCATGGCTTCATCTCTATTATGTGTCATTCGTTTTCCTCATCAAGGGAAGATCGTCATAGTAGACTAGTTGTCCTTCTTCGCCTCCTCCTCCTCCAATGGAAATGTGCCTTTCGTGGAGCATACCTCTATTCCATGTGAGAGTGTGGGTGCTGGACTCTTTAAAGATCCTACCCTTATGGGTGTTTTTTCACTCCCACCTCCCAATATCGCTCCCATCAATATGATTTCTGTTTGATCTGATCCTTGGGTTCTTCCTCTTGTTGATCAGATAGAATCCTGGGGTGATGAGATGCCGTTGAGTCATGCTGAGCTCAACTACGTCGAAATTTTTTCTGCATCGGCTCCATACTCTGAATCTGCTCCTTGGAGCAGAGCTCTCGACTCGTACATTCAATCCCTTTGGCTTGGAGATGGTGCTTCTTCAGACCCTTTAAAGAAATTTTTTCCTATTGATGAAGCGATTATTGAGACCATGTCTCTCAAGGAACCTCCTTGGTTGGATCATCACCATCGTTCCTCATTTATCCCTACCCATCAGGAAATTCTTACTTGTCTCGTGTGGTTTTCTCCTTGTCTCCCATCACAACCCTTTGAGACACCCATCCAAATTCATCAAGTGTCTTCTGAAGGGAAAATGGGAAACATTATGCAAACTCAACCAATCGACATCTCTGTTAAACTAGGGATTGCTGAGCACATCCATGTTGGAATAACCTGTACTCCGGAGGAGATTCAGATTTATACTGGTCTTTTTCGCGAATTTCGTGATGTGTTTGCTTGGTCTTATGAAGAGATGCCTGACATCGATCCTAGCATCGTGGTGCATGAAATACCTTCCTATCCGGGTGCTAAACCTGTTCAACAGCGTCTATGCCCCGTGCACTCTCGAAAGGCTGCAGCAATTAAAGCAGAAGTTGAAAAGCTTCTTAAGGCTGGTTTTATTTACCCCATCCTACTCATAGATTGGGTCTCTAATATTGTCCCTGTGACTAAAAAACAGGGCACTATTAGGGTATGTGTTGATTATCATGATATTAATTAGGCCTGTCCCAAAGATAACTACCCTACACCCTTCATTGACCAACTCATTGATGAGTGTGCCGGGAGTGAAATATACTCATTCATGGATGACTTTTCTGGTTATAACCAGATTAATATTGTGCCTATAGATCAACACAAGACCGCCTTTATCTATCCATGGGGCACTTTTGCTTATAAAAATCTCCCCTTCGGTTTAAAAAATGCCAGTGCCACCTTGCAACGCGCAATGTCTTACGCGTTTCATGATATTCGACACATTGTGCAACCTTACCTGGATGACCTCCCGACTCATTCAGCGAAATGCCAAGACCATCCGACCCACCTTCGCGAAATTTTTCTCCGTTGTAGACATTATCGTATCTGGCTTAATTCGCATAAGTGTGTCTTCTGTGTCGAGTCAGGTAGACTTCTCGGGTTCATCATCTCCCAAGAGGGTATCTGTCTGGATCCCCTTAAAGTCGAAGCCATTCTGAATCTTCCTCCCCTTGCTTCTTTGCAGCAATTGCAGAGTTTGCAGGGTAAAGCAAATTTTTTACGGCGATTCATTCCGAATTATTCCGAAGTGGCCAAAGGCTATACACGGTTATTAAAACGCGACACCCCTTTTCTTTGGGATACCATTGCATAAGAGTCATTCGAGCACCTCAAGGCCCTCCTTGTATTTGCTCCATTGTTACGTCCCCTTGATTATCACCGGGACTACACTCTTTATTTAGTCACTGCTGATACCACCATCGACATGGTTCTAGTTCAAGACAATGATGATGGTACTGAGTGTGTCGTTTATTATCTCAGCCGCAATCTGCTTGATATGGAAACTCACTATGCCTATGTCGAGAAGTTGGCATTGGCCGCCGTTTGTGCTGTCCAACGTTTCTGCCATTATATATTACTGCGCACCACGATGGTGATTTATGGTTGCAACCCAATGACGTACATTTTGTCATGTCAGTTACTGGGGGGAAAATACTCAAAGTGGATTGTCTTCCATCAAGAGTTCGACTTGGAGTTCACCATCGCCAAGTCCAAGAAGTCCCTTGTCTTCACTGAGTTGCTTTGCTCTCTCCCATCTGTTATCGTGCCCTCTCGGTTAAAGGACCATATTCTGGATGAAACTCTGTTCTTGATTAGTACCCTCGATCCTTGGTACGGGGATATTATTGTCTATCTTCAGACGTCCTCCTTTCGTCCCAATTTGTCCAAGGATGCTCGATGACAAATTCTCCATCATTCTCAACCTTATCGCATTATTGGGGACACCCTGTACCGTCTCGGCGCCGACTCTGTTTTCCGCCGATGCTTAACATTCGAAGAAGCCGAACGAGTTCTAAATGACTACCATTATGGCACCTGTGGTGGTCACATGTTCGGGTATGCTACTGCTTAGAATATTCTCCATGCTGGTTATTTTTTTCCCTCTATCTTCAAGGATTGCATTCTTGCTGTCCGCTCTTGTTATGAGTGCCAAGTCTACCAACGGAAGATGCGCGCACCTCCCGCTCCATTGCACCTTGTCGTTACCATCGACCCTTTTTCCAAATGGGCAATTGATTATATGACCTATAACCCTCGCTCGATCAGGGGGCATGGGTATATCATTGTTGCCGTTGATTATTTCACAAAATGGGCCAAGGAGATGCCTACACTATCCGAGGACAGTCACACAGTGGCACAATTTTTATTCAATCATGTTATTTCATGATTCGGAGTCCCTCAGGCTATCGTCATTGATCATGAAAAACACTTCCATAATCATATGATGACTGAGTTAACAACCCAGCTGGGCTTGTGGCATGATAGCTCGACACTATACTATCCTCAGGCCAATGGCCAAGTTGAAGCTGTTAACAAAGTTCTAGTTACAATGCTTCAACGCACCATTGGCATGCACAAGTCCAACTGGCATTTGATGTTGTTCTCTGCCTTATGGGCCTACTGAACTTCACTGAATGATGCCACCGGGTTCACCCCGTTCCAATTGGTTTACGGTCTAGAGGCTACCCTTCCGATTGAGTGTGAGACCCCTTCTCTGAAATTAGCCGTCAAATTACTCCCCAACACTGCTCCGGTAGAAGAACGTCTTCTCTATCTAGAGTGACTAGACGAGACCCATCGACTAGTCTCTCTAGCCAGTGAAGCACAGAAGAAGAGAGTGAAAACTCACTTCGATCATACTATCCATCCTCATTCTTTCGTTGAAGGAGATTTAGTCCTTCTTTATGATCAAGAAAATGATAAGCTGGGGGCAGGCAAATTCGAGCCTATGTGGCACAGGCCTTATATTGTAAAATGAGTTTTGCAAAAAGGGGCCTGTGAGCTGATTGATTATGAAGGGAAACCTCTAGATAAGCCCCGAAATGGGCTTTATCTGAAAAAATATTATGCATGAACCCCATGCATTCTGATTTGTACGTACGTGTGTTTTCAACAGGTGTGTTGTGTGTGTGTTTTCATGTCTAGCTTGGTGTGTAGGCATAATTGCTGCTTATTGTGTCTTTTTGCTTCTTGTTCAGATGTCTGGTACACCTTACGTTGGTTTCGCTGATGGTGCTTGCCGCAGTACCCACAACCTTTCTTCTGCGACATGGGTGATCTACGATCCTCACGGTGAGTTAGTAGACTTTCAAGGTGTTTGTCTGGGTTGTACCACAAACAATGTCGTTGAATATAGTGCTATTATTGAATTACTGACTGAGGCTATTAACCTCGACATTCGTTCATTGGTTGTGAATCTGGATTCTCAGCTTCTTTTCCACCAGCTTAATGGGCGTTATTCCATCAGAGATCATCGGATTTTAAGGTTGTATTTACGTGTTAAATTGTTAGAAAGGAATTTTGATTTTATTACATATCAACACATCCCAAGAAGATTAAACACGTCAACTGATGCATTAGCAAACCATGTATTAGACAAACATTTGCATAACATGTAATCAAAACAGCATATAGAAGCATTCAAAACACAATAAAGAACCATAGGAATATATATATATATATATGTGTCTCGTTTGGCGCACCGAGGCGCTCAAAAAATAAGTGTATATGTCCAAATAGAGTCTGTGTTCTTCGTACATCCGAGACACATGTCTCTCAAAAAATCAGCAGGAAATAAAACCTAGGCATCTACTATGGTGGGTTATGCTCCATATAGCACACCAACGCTCGCGCGACTCACCTCAACAGTCGGTGCACCCTGGGTATCACCCCTACTATATGTATCTGGAACTCTATGGGGACCTCCTCGATCCCCATGTAATCAGGGAGCCCCTCCGTCAGGCCCTCAATATTTTGGGCCACTGTCTCCACTAGACTGCCAGCTGGGGGAGCCAAGGCCAACTCTCTGATGCCCTGTGGATCCCTCCGTGCCTTTGGACCTAGTCCCACAGGCTTCACTGGTCCCACATCTACAAATACCATAGAGTACATCATTAGGACATATGCATGAAAAAAATATAAAAAACATCATAAAAGATAAAATACAAAAGTAGTGTGATCAAGTGTTTTACTGCCATCATCCCACTGCTCGCCCGTGGGCAGTTGCATGTTGGGGTATCCACGAAAATCCATACCATCATATGGCCAGTCCTCCACAAAGATCATCTGGCGATCCAGCCACTCATGGAATAGTGTCCCCCATGACACTGGTCGTCCGCCACCCCCTCATGGCATAACATGTGCCCACTGTGTGATCTTGGTCTCCCGCGATCTGGGCTTGTCTAAGTCCATATTCTGTAACTGAAGCACTAGCAACTGCTCCAGCATGAGCAGGATCAAGATAGACCCATAACCAAATTGTTTTGCCTCCCCACTATGACATTTGGTGAGCTGTCTCTTCATGTTGGCCGTCACTATTTCCGCCTAGTTGAACATGGTCGGGTTGAGGCATTCAAGAGCCAATCGAAGTTAGGTCTTTGTTGCCTCGTGTTGGGCTCGGGAGCTCGTTGCCCTCATCACCATAAATAGAACTGCACGAAGAACCAAGTCTTCCACCTTCGGAATTGTCACCTTCCCGCTTTTTGATTTGCATGCCCGTGGGCACACTTGTGCCATCAACATGTCTAGTGATTCACCCCCGGTTCATTGGCCCTCTAGAATCGAACTCTCGCCATAGTCAAGAAATATATATTCGTAGCGTCGAACTCAATGTCTCTGGCCCGGATAATGAATTTTCTGTCTGTTGGGTTCCAGGTACGAATTAGCAGGTCTAACAAATCGGGTTGGGCCCAAAGGTGTGAAGTGAGGAAGAATTTTAGCAACCTGCATGCACGTAAAGCATTTCGGCGCCCAACATCAGCGAAGGCTTCCTCATCGTTGACATCATGAGTTCGTTCCTACCAAACAAATGCCATGATGCCTTGCATGATAAGAAAAATGAATTAGAACTCCTTTTATAAATTTAAATTCATAATTTACACAAAAATGCAATTTAACGTCATTGTCGCAACTGTTTCTAAAAAAACGGCGATGGCACTGAGTCCACAATTCACTTTTCCCGTGATCATCGCAAGAATACATCAGATTCTCACAATGATCATGAAGGTGCTACGTGTAAATCACGCTCGGTCATCACGGACCCGAGCGGCTTTCCTGCGACGACCAAGAGGCGGACTCGGATTTGAAAATCCGCCTAAATCCACCTACCTAATGCTAAATTGCATAAAAAAAACTACTAAAATGTAGCGCAAGGAGAAATGTACTTACTTGGCAGAGGTTTCAGGATGAATCGTGGGCAGATGAGGCCGAAATCAGCTTGAGAGCTTTGCTTAGGTTGGTGCTCCAAATGCTCCAAGGTAAAATGAACAGTGCAAATGGTAAAAACAAATGACTTACCCCAACTTTTTTATAGTAATTTTTTGAAACATAAAATTTTTTACTTTAGAATGTGGGTTTTTTCAATTTTATTGCATGGTTAACTGGAGTTTTTGGTTTTTAACTGTGTTTCCGTATATATTAATCATTAATATCGAATGGGTTTTACGTTTGATGTGTTTTGTGCAGAACTATAGGTAGTGGAGTTATGTCGTACTTCATGTGCACTTAATCCGTAAAGTCTTCTTTAACGCTCTTTTCCGACTTAAAAGGCGAAAAGATAGCCAGGCTATCCCTTTTGACTCGTTAAACGAAATGAGAGGCGGTCTGCTTTAAGCTCTTTTCCGACCGTATAAACGTGAAAAGATTGCCGAGCTTTTGTCGTTTAGGGCTCGATATTGGTTACAAAACAACGTGGTTTCGATCGTTTTTCTACTTTTTTCAGGTCGAGGTCACTAATCACGAAAAGTAACCCTTGATTGTAATGGTCAAGTGGTTCTTTTGAATATTGTTTTATACTTTTTTGGGCTTGAAAGGCACAAATCTATGAAAAAGGACCCCCCCTTGGAGTTTCCTTTTCCGTGTCTTTTTCAAACTCCCTAAACAAGAAAAAGACTCCGAGTTTTACCTATTTCAGACTCGTTAAACCCTGATGACATTGGACTCATCAACATGACGAGAATTGAGCTTCTCCTCCCTAGGGCTCGTTAAACTATTACTATGTTGGATTTGACTGAAAGTCGAACTTACAAGCATATGCTATCCCCTTCAAGCTTGTTTTCAAAAATAATTGGGGTACTCACCGACAATGTTGGGGGAAAATTTGGAAGTTGTCATTGGTTACCTGCGGCAGCTAGTCACTCTTGAACATCGACACTTTTGCTTCTTGTCGGGTTGGGGTATCCATACATCGAAATTTGGCCTTCCGGGGTTTTGGGTTGCCATTTAGCCTCATTCCATCTGATCCATGCTGTCTCCATCAAGCTTTTGATCCCTTGGTACTTGAATGCTGCCACCCTCCGGAGTCGTGTCGCCGACATGTTCAAGAGTATAATCCTTCTGCAATTTACATCCTTACCTCCTCCTCTGATACTCTGTTTCGTCATCTACTGCTTGTTCCTTATCTCGTGTCGTTGATGGGGGAAACATTATGGCCCTCCTGCAATGGATCATCTCTTGTCGACATCAGCTCATTATCTAGGAGACTGATCTAGAGATCCCCGTTGGTACCTTGGAGCTTGCATGCCTCAATGGCAAGCTCTTCGCTCCTCACGATCGACTTTCATCATTGGTTGTCGATTGGGTGATTCCATGAGTGTTCGACTTCAGCCCATTCTTCGCACTTCGTGGTTTGTACTTGACAGTACCTTGAGAACCATTGGCATTATTGGTGGTTTCTCTCGAGCTTGTTAACAATTTTACTCATTGTAATCAAGCGACTTTCTATCATGCTCGACTTTAGCACATCTATTCACATGCTAGAATTTTTACTATGATTGGTTGGGTTTCAAGACCCCGAACTCAGATTACACATGTTCGGGCTGTGTGGATTGTTTCATGATTACATGACTCGTTGATGGATGGCTGTGACCATACCTGAGTCTTCATGGATTGATGCGACCATACCTTTATCATTATGGTCTTATTCGCTGGTTGGCTGCGTCCATACCACAGACCTAGTTCGTATGTCTTTTGGATGGCTGCGCCCATGCCTAGACTACATGTATTTCACTATCAGAAATATTAGTTGTACTTGCGCCTATAGGTTCTTCCAGATGGTGTTCTAACTTAGACAGTTTCATAAAACATTTCACCCCTCCCACTCTCTCGGGCTTCATACTTTAGGGGGCATCTATTACACAGTAATTTGTCACTGCCTTCACCCCAGTCCTTCTACTGTGTCATGTGTCTAAGGAAAACATGCTCATACTGAACAAATTCTCTCTTATGTTGCCAATTGACCCACTTTTCCTAAGTTTTTTGCCTCATCGCGAGAATGGACTTAATATACGCGACGAGAAATGGTCGTAAATAGTCCAGCCGCACTTCCAGCGTGGAAGTACATCTGTTTCCTGTGACGGTTGGATTTCATGCTCCGGCAAAAGGCTATCTGCTATCTTTAGCAACGATTTTATTGGCTACATTACCTACTAGCGATGTCAGCGCTAAATCTTAGTTATAAACTCACGATGATCTAGATTGGGTGAATTCGTTTCAACAATCGGCCTTCTGGATGTCTCCATACTTGGTTGCTGGCATAGTTTGTGTTGCCCTTCCTCCTCTGGTATGGCAGTTCCATCATTTGTGCTACCTTCCTTGGGGATGAGCTCTCTCTTCCACATTTTATGGAGTCCTTCTCCTATTTAAACACTCACCTTTGATATGATCAACTAGTTGGTAATTCCTTGGATTGAGCAGTGCTGTTAGTGCTTTTGGGTTTGATTAATAACTGGTGTGGGTGTGACAAGTGTGAGATTGTTGATATCTTGTGGAAGGTTGTGAAGTTCCCTTAACTTTGTGTTAAAACTTATGAGTGAGAGAGAGACTTTGTATGTTGGGAGATCCATCTTCAAAGAGTGAATGCTTGAGAAATACACTGGTTGGGCCCTCTGTGAAGGCTTGCGATGTCAAGGCTCGGTTGTGAGCTTGCTCTTATTTCATTATTAATACAATCAATGATGTTTTCCTATGTCTTGTATGTAATTTACTTGATAGCTCATGACTTCTTGACTTTGTGAGTAAATAGATCATTGTTGTTTTCTGGTTACGTGCTTTTTTGTATTTCCTTTGCTTGTTTCAGGTTGATCACTCATTGAGGAGAAGGAAGCGAAAGCTGGAGCAACGCAACGGAACTTCATCGACCACTGGTTGAGGTAGGCCTCCAACTATGAATATTTAAGGAAATATATTGTTGATTTGTCTTTGCTGTGACTAGACCCACTCTAGGGCTAGAGGGGTTGCCTCTGTCCGTAGAGGGAACACTTTCCTGCATCACAAAGAGAATAAATTGGGAACATGTCATGTGAAATCCAACCTAGATTGGTACATGCCATGTTCAAAAAGAAGAAGGAAAAATAACAAACTCATGAATAGAAGGTCACTCCATTGTTTCATATGATTATGTCAGGATCCTTCTTCTCATGCACTTATAGTTTCTTTACAATTTTATTTTCTATTAAAAAATTATTTTTAGGATATGTAGGAGACGATGTTGTTGATGTTATAACTCCACGATGAAAATCTAATTGTGGAAAATCTACAGTGTCATTGTTGTAATTATGAAGCATTGTTGCTACAAATCCATTAATACAATTCTAATAGCTAAAACGAATGACAATTATTACTAATGTGACACCATGACCATATTGAACTATAAATTTACCTGACATTGTTGTTGCAACTCTCAGAGAATCATTGTTGTAACTCAGGAATTTGCTACAACTCATGCTAAGGTGGATCTCAGCCATTCTGTGGGGCAAACCCGCTAGTGTGACAAAGGTTCAAGGCATAATGACCACTTATGGTAAGCCAAAGAGGTACATTTCTCAATTTTTTCATGACAAAAACATTGATTGGAATTTCTCCACTTGATCTTTTATTTGAATTCACTTGCATCAGTCACCACCACCATCACCCAATGACATGAACACCCTATCAAAAAAACCACCCCCTTCCATAATTGGAAACCTCCAATTGCTGAATTGTTTCCTTTTATTGGCTCCATGGGGAGATGTTTCTATAGTAGTGCAAATATATCTACCTTGTGAAGGTTACCATAGGGTCATGTATTTATAGCACCTCAGGTTATTGGACCACCTGCGACATGTTAGGTTGGTTAACATGTCACTTTTCCTTATGAGGAAATGGTAGAATATGACTTCACTTAAGCAAAAATATGGATGAACTAGGGATTCCATCTCACATCAGGAACTCATAAATATTTTACTTGAGTGTGCATTGCACATAGAAGGTTAGGTGTGGCATGAAGTAGCAAGAGCACTAATAGAGATCACAATTGCTGCAGCTTTGATTAAAGGAGATGTAGCTGCTACAAATCTACCTTGAGACAATGTGGCTGTAGCTATAAATATTGTATATGGTTAAAATCCTATAGAGACAGTTGAAGAATACATCATTGAAACTTTTCTAGACATAGAATACTATAAGATTCCAATTATGGAATAAATCCTTGAGATTTTTGCTGCAACTCTGTAGAAATATGATAGCACTCATGACAGTGATGTTGAGATAACAATGAGAAAAAAACCAAACCAATATATTGATAAGAATGACAAAGAGGCCAACATATTTGTTGAGCCTCCAAATTCGTTTTTTTTTTTGACAATTTATCTCTTATCTTTCACTCATTTTTCTACCTACCTTCACATCACCGTACCTCTATTTTGAGTTAAAATCCATCAAAGCCATAAGAATGTAGTAACAAGGTAAAAATCCATTATTGTTCAAATATATGTGTTTTTATTTGTGAAATTGGTTTTATTAGGCATAAACTACCAAATCTTGCATATTCCACAACTCCACTAATATTCTGTAGCTAATTTGAAGGTTCTTTAAGATTCCATGTGCTATAAATAAACCAAAGTATATAGGAAGGTGTCAAATGTTTTCGAGATCATGATCCACCTATTAACCACAAGTGGAAGTTCAAAGATCAACAACATCATTAAAATCAAACTCTTGGTCAAAGCAACACTTAACACATCTTTCGATGGTATAATGTTAAGCGAGTGAGATCCAATGATTTGAAAAAGGAAAAACATATTAAAGATGTTTGTGTTCCTTTCACAATTTGCTTCTCCCATAGCGAATTGTGAAAAGGAAGAGTTATGTTAAGATTAAATGACTAAGATGTTTCTTTAACATCTAGTTTTTAGCCAATAGATTCTTAGAACAATTATGTTTTAGACTCTATAAATTGCTTCATCTAGAAGTGATTAGACAATCTTGATAGTTGAGTTAATTTTAGGCTTATCGTTATTTGAAAAATACTGTGTACCCACTTCAATAATACAATTCCTCTTATGGAACTTTTATATTCTCTGGTGGTTGATTTAAACTCGTGTTTCGAAGCTGACAATTACTCGTGCATCTCAAGAGGGCCCATTGTAGAAGTACAAGCTAGTCTAGTTTGGTTTTCATTCGGAATTCATTCCATTTTCTCATGCTCTATTTTGTTTCAAGCTGTAGCTTTAATGCTTTGTTTCTGTAGTTAGTTTCACTCTGTCTTTCACTCACTTATTTCTTTCATCTTTCTACAGGTCAAGCACTTGAGTAAAACATAAAAACAAGAAAAACATTTATTTTGTTTATCTTGCATTCATTCATAATATATTTACATATAATAGATTGATAGATGTTAAGATTGCATATGAACGAACTCTAATTTGTGTACACACACTCATAGGTTTTATAAAGTTCTAGTCTTTTAATGAATTTTCTCAATTAGTTAATTGGCATTTCTAATTGATTTTAGAATAGAAGTTTGGTTGCGTTTCTCTTAGAATAGATTTTTTACTGCTTTCCTAGAAATAGAGTTTTATTGCTATCTAGAATAATATTATCAATTCATAGGATAAACTTTATGGTTTCATAGAATATAATTATTTTCATGTTAATTAGAATAGAATTTAGAATAAGAAATTAGGTTTAAGAACTTTAAAAATATTTCATATTATAGAACTAGAATAGAACTGTCATTTCAATACAGTAGATTAAGAATTCAATTTCTTTCTAGTTCAAATTTTACCGTCATTTCAATTCAATAGATTAAGAATTCAATTGCTTTCTAGTTCAAATTTTACTGCTTTCCATAGACTAAGATTTTATTTAAGTTTTGTATTTGTTGGGAGCGGGATCCGCCAAGGGCAGTTTTGGGGCTAAAAACCCATGTTTGAATTAAATTTTGTAATAAAATGGTAAATTCTCCGCATTTTGTGGTTGCGGAGTGCGAAGGTGTCATGTGTCATAAAGGGTAGTCCACCCTTAGTTTTGTAAAGTAAAGTCGGCTGTAAGAATTCTACCCTTGGTCCGTGGACGATGGGATTGTATAAAAAAAGCTAAGCTCTAAGTAGTTAGAGAGACACAAGGTAAGAGAGTCGTAGCTCTGAAGTAAGAAGTCTAAGTCTTGGGTTGTAGCATAGGTAGAGGTGTTATAGACATATTTGGGCACTGGAACCCCAATCACATATGTCCATAAACCAAGGGCTTCTGAGTCCCTAAAAGTGTTGTTTCATGCCCTAAAGGAACAAGGTTAGCTGATTACATCATCTCCCAGAAGCTCTCCACAAAAAACTGCTCAGAACTGGTCAAAACTGGACCATACAGACTGCTCAGTGCAGAGGGTACGATGCATCTCACCTGCTCAGTGTAAAAAGTGCGGTGCATACTAGAAATCCTTTCTGTAGGGTGCGATGGGCAAGAGTAGACAAATGGCAGAGATAATTTTCAAGGTGGATGATCATGGAATATTCCAGAAACTTCTCCTGTGACACTTGCCTCTCTGAATTCGCCCAGGGATGAGTAAGAGATCATCAATTTCCAAGTGGAATCAAGAACTATCAGAGAGAGGACACTAATTAAAATCCCAGAAGCTGACTCACCCTCTTACAATCATCTATATATGGATCCCTCATCCTAGAGATCCAGAGGCTGGAAT
>APFE030209896.1:0-48545 GCA_000404065.3 Pinus taeda
AGTATTAAATTACATATTCTATTATCTTTATAAAAATTATTTAAAGAAATATGTCTGAGTATATGTGTTGTTGCTCATTTTTTTTTATGTTCAAAACTATCCTATTACAACGACAACATAAATATTCCTTCTTGAAATTATTTTTCAAAACAAACTATTAGAACTTCATGGCTATTATGAGAATCAATGGAAAGTGCTGAGAAAGAATCTAAATGCTTTAGTGAGACATGTAACATCTCTTTTAGGTGAGCCTAGTCCTTGCTAGCAATGGAGTTTAGCTAAAGGGTCAATGCCATATGGATTATGCTTTTTAAGTTCAAGAAATTCTACCGACATTTATTTTAAAAAGATAAATATAGAACCTAACAAAACAATTAAACATGAAAATGAATTTCTACCCAATTTAACACATATTTTTGAGATATGTTTCCACAATATAAAAATATACAGTTGCACAACCTATGGTGATTCAAATCCCCGAAAAAGTTTATAAAAAAAAACAATCATGATTGTTGTGGTATGGAACAACATGATTGATAAAAATAAAATGAGTTTAGGGCTCACAGAGTCCCCAGCAAAGGAGTGCCAACCTCAAAATAGCATTCATCAGAATATGGCTGGGAGGGTCCAATAAATTCCATGCTTGGTATGTTTTTTTAATGTGTTTTTTTAATGTGTTTTTTTAATGTTTTTCTTTGGTCTGTACTTCGCTGCACACTGCACCACTTATTAAATAAAAAGATTTGAATTTTAATCCAGAGTACATAAACTTATTGCAATTATATTGTAACAATATTTATTCTTTTAAAAAACAAGTATTTATTGTATCAAAATTGAATATATTGATATGGAGAAAAAAATTTAAATAATTGTAATACCCCTAGAATTTTGTAAATATTTTATTTACCATAGTTAAAAAGGAAAAAGAAACAAATTAATGGATGATAGTATTAGTGAATAAAAAGAGAAATGATTTCCTAGTCACGAGAATATCATGTAACTTATGAGGAGGGAAGTTATGTTCTTTTTTTTTCTTTAAAAAAAAATAGTTGCAAACCCTAATTGCCCTCCCCCCCACCGTGGGTGGCTTCCAGGGAAAAGGAAGGAAAGGGGGAAAATTGTGTGGTAGAGGACTAACAGTGAGGAGGGGAGAGGAAGCTTACCAAGTCTGGTGATGACTAGATGGTAAGGACGCAGAGTGCAAGCAATTGTCAAATACTGTTTGTCTCTGAGTGAGCCAGGGGGGAGATTTGGTCTCGAAGGGAAATCTCATGGTCAGGTGGATGGCTAACTGCAGAGAGCATAGGTGACTTATTCTTGGAATTACTTATTAGACAGAAAACCAGGTATGAACTATTAACCAGAACTTCATTAATATTTGCAGTGAACTGAAGGATTTCTTTCTGTGAACTAGCCTTATCAGAGGACATTCAATAATATTTGTATTAAACCGAAGATTTAACTTCTGTGAGCTAGTCTCATCAGATTTCATTTAATTGGAATCGTAGTGAACTTGAGGATTTCATACACATTTAGGATGATGAGATGATGGTGGGTTAGCGATAGGTACAGGTTGCTAAAGCTGAGGGTTTACCTTAGCATAGAATCATAAGTAACCCTTTGTTTCTTTTATCTATTTAAAAGTGGTACACGGGCTTTACGTTAGCCAACGTGCTGTTATCCACAAGTGTAGGTAACAGACAAAGAAAAACTCTGTGATAAGGAGAGTATACAGATGTCTAGAAATATTACCATGCAATGGAAAACAACCGAAAAAGGGACTGCTCGAATTAATAACTATGATAAACCAATGCTGCAAGGAAACTGTGCACGATATAGAAAGCCCAGTGAGGGTAGCAAACTATTCATGTTTTGAAGCTCTTTCATATGTAACATTGGGTGGCATTTGCTATTTCTCAAAACCAAAGATAACTTCTACAAATAATGTAAACAGAGACTACCGCTCAACCTGTCTTCTTGTTATTAACAAATGGGGACGGAGCCTACCGTGCGCTGTAGCCAAGACAGAGCTACAGTGCCATGGGTTGGCCATCTAAGAACAAAGTCTGAGCCTAGTTTAGGACAAATGATAACCATTAGATGTGTCCAGGCCATAAACACTGGGGTTACAATCCTTAAGGTATTTCAAAAAAAAAAAACCAAAAAGAACGAATAAGGAATCAAACAAAGCATCAGTATGCATGCGGCAGTGAGCGGGCCTGAGACCAAATACCAAATACATGATGTATCCAACAAAGATTGTGTATTATAGAAAAGATAAATAAATCACAATTACATAGTCTAGAGCTAGCCAAACCAAGCGTCCATGGATATAAAACTATACATTGTATCCATCACAAACATGTCCATAGAGCGAGCGGTCTAAGAACAATAAATAAATAAACATCTGTTAACTGAATTGACCACCAAACTATCATAGTTTACATTCCAATGGCAAAAGGGAATCATGCCGCAACATAGTTACGCACAAAAATGCCATATAACTTAATTAAGAGCACGACAAGGGCCAAGTTGTGAAACTAAGGTTACGGCTGAATGCCCAAATCCCATTAACAAAAAAAAACAAAGCTATAGATATAAAACCAGAACTCGGGCTCATTTTCTTCAACCCAAATCTTGACAGGGTCCAAGCCTGAGGGATTACCCTTCCCTGACCTTCCACCTATAAATGAAAGAAAACTTTTCATTCGAGGGCCTCAGCCGGAGGAAATGTTCATACCTAGAACCCTGGACCATGCACAGGGAGGGTTTCCTTGGGTAAGAATAGGTGTCCAACCTGTATGCAAATAAACCAGGAAAAAAACATAGAGACAACGTTAGTGTTTTGAAATATAAATCGCGACAGTATAGTAGAAGGAAAACAACTACATTTAGATGAAGGGTTTACCTTAGAAGGGTCGAGCCGTCGTGTGCAAGACCAGCCCCTTTTGGAGCTGCAAGAGACTATCAGACACAAGACCATAACTACAAATAGTGGAAGGCAGGAATGGGTTAAGGGTTAACGTAATAACAAGGGCTGTGCTCAGCTTAAAAATCAAACAGAACGATATCACTGCAAAAAACATTTACCTGTAGAGAATAGCAGACCCAAATTTGCCAGCAATGGAGCCAAAACTAATAAGTCAGCTCTTGGAGATGCATGGGATAAACCTAACCAGAGCTGGCTCCACAAGGAGCTACCCATCCAAATGAACTCCGTCATCCTAGACTTGTAGTATAGGTTCGAAACTGCGAGATTACTACCGCTGTCGGATAGCAAGGAAAGATCCCCACCGTTGATTGAAGTGGGATTACCTAGCCGCGATGGGACTTGTTCAATCTGCTATCCACGTACTGGATGGGCAGCCGATGTTAATGACACCTTAACCATGCCATGTGAAGGCGGAAAGTTACCATACGTTCTCATGCCACGTGGACAACATATGCATGTCACCCAAGCAGTAAAATAAATGAACTTTAAAGCTTTTATGTTGGGACTAAAAAATCCATAGCCGCATACAAATGTGTGCCAAGGGTGAAACATTAGGGTTCCCAATGATGTATTGAGTGATGTCAATGAGTCATGTGATCCGGTAAGGTTAATACCATGCCAAGAAAAAAATTTACCCGAGTCGAAGTCATTACAATTGGTATGAGAGCCAAGTTTCAAAAACTGTGGCCTCTATGAAGTATATCTTTATATTAAAAATAAAAAAGGATAGTTAAAAGTAAAAGCATTTTATTCCCAGTTCAATTTTGCGAGTTATGTTGTTTTTAGATTCTAAAAAAAATAAAAAATAGTGAAAGCATTAATCCTCCCTCTGTCATTTTCCTTAGGTTAAGTACAAGAAAACAGAAGACTACCAAAATGAGAAGAGAAGACAGTGTCTCACGTAGGTTTCGGGTGGGTCAAGGGCCTATAACAGGTCCTGAAAATAACCCAGAATTATGGGTACAACTTAGAGAAGGGGCTCACAATACGAATCTCGCAATACTTGAGACTGTGCAAGAGTTGAAAAATGAAATGGCCTGTCTACGAGAAGATAACACAAAGATAAATTTGGAACAGGAAAGGATTATAAAAAGCCTATCTGACAAGCAAAACCAACAACCATTGAATCCAAGTGCTGAGCAGCAAAGGGAGTCTGAGGAGCGAAATCACCATACAGGTCCTGAGGGGACAAAAGGAAGGGAGGAGGAACAAGAGGAATGGTTTGATAATGCTTCTGAGCAGCACACCTCGAAAAGGCAACAGATAGAGTTGCAAGGGGAATTTTGCAAGATCAAACCACCACACTTTGATGGAGAATTGGAGGAAGCCGCTGAGGCATGGTTGATTAATATGAATAAATATTTCCAGCTATATGAGTATGACAACAACCTCAAAGCACAGTTGGCCATTTTCCAATTTCAGGGAAAAGCCACCCTGTGGTGGGAAGAAGTTAAAATTGTAAGACGAGTAAGCCAGCAGAATATTACCTGGGAAAAATTTCAGAGGTACTTTAAGGAAAGATACTTGACTGAGTGTTTCTATGACGAGAAGGCTAGGGAATTCCATGACTTATGGTTGGGACAACAAAACATGGATGAATTTATTACTCTCTTTACTTCATTACTACGTTACATGCCTTATATTCGAGAGGAAAAGGCAAAAGTATAGAGGTTCATCAGTAGTTTACCCTTGAGCATGAGGGAAAGAATCGTGTTTGACAATCCAAAGACCATGGATGAAGTAATACGTAAAGCTAGGATTTGTTACCAGCAAAATAAACAAAAGGGGGAAATCTCAGGTAAGAAATGGAATGATAAGAGAAGTAGCAAAATGACTGTAAATAATAAAGGGAATCGTGGTACTAGTAACAAGAGTTTTGCCAAGGGATAGAATACCAGAAATTTATAGAAGAATTTGCTTAGATCAAAGCCTGCTAATGAGTCCAGAATCAACAAACAACCGGGAAAGGTGGATAGTGAAGGGACAGCAAGACCTCCGGTGCAATGTTGGGGTTGCGATGTGCCTCACTACATTAAAAAATGCCCACAGTGAAAAGGGACTAAACATGTTTCCCAAATCTACGAAACATCTATAGTTAGTGATGTAGGTCGTAGTCTACCAAGAATTAATGCGGCCCTAGAAGGTCGTTAAGCAGAGTACCAGTCGACCATGGTGGAATTCGAAGGTAAAATTTCAGACCTTATTATAACTATTTTAATTGACACTGGAGCCACATTAAGTTTCATTAGTCCTAGAGTTGTGGAGCATTGTAAATTGTAACCTGTTAAATTTAAAAACCCATGGTTAGTACAGTTGGCTACAGGGGAAAAAAGACGAGTAATTGCCAAGGTCAATAACTGCCCCTTAAATATAGCAGGACAGCCAGTGAAGGCAGATTTAAATGTGCTTCCTCTTGGCTCATATGATGTCTTAATTGGTATAGACTCGTTGGAAAACCACTGGTCCATAGTCAACTATAAAACAAAGACTATCTATTATAAGGATGAGCTTGGAGCAAGGCAGGAGATGCAGGGGATTAAGCGACCAGTGTAGATTCGGCCAATAACCGCCTCTCAGCTAGCAAAATACGTTAGAAAGGGGTGTTAGATTTATGTCATTCAGGTGGGTTATGATGACTCAAAAAATAAAATAGCCCTGTTGGAAAACATCCCAGTAATTCAAGAATTTTCTCATGTATTTCTGGAGGAGATTCCCGGGCTGCCACCTAAAAGGGACATAGACTTTACTATTGAATTAATGCCAGGGGCAGCTCCAGTATCCTGAGCACCTTACAGAATGAGCACACCCGAGTTGACAGAATTGAAAATGCAATTACAGGAACTGCTAGACAAATCCTACATTCGCCCCAGTGTGTCACCCTAGGGAGCCCCGGTATTGTTCGTTAAGAAAAAGGACGGGACCCTTGGCATGTGCATAGATTATCGTCAGTTGAATAAATTGACAATAAAAAATAAGTATCCTCTACCCTGGATTGATGAAATCTTCGATCAAGTGAAAGGTGCAACAGTATTTTCCAAGATTGATTTGTGATCCAGGTATCACCAAATCATGATTAAGGAAGAAGACATAGCTAAAACATCTTTTAGAACAAGGTGTGGACATACGAGTTTGTAATGCTACCCTTTGGGTTAACTAATTCCCCCGCAACTTTTATGTTCTTGATAAACAACATATTTCATCAATATTTGGATAGATTCGTGCGGATTTTTATTGATGATATATTGATATATTCCCGAACTAAGGAAGAGCACGAGGAGAACCTCCAATTGGTGCTGCAAACCCTTGGAGAAAACCAGTTATATGCCAAGTTTAGCAAGTACAACTTCTTCAAGGAAGAAATACAATATTTGGGGCATATAATCACAAAAGAAGGGATCACGGTGGATCCCAAAAAGATAAGGACGATAATGGAGTGGCCAGTACCTAAAGATGTGGTAGACATCAGATCATTCATGGGGTTAGCTGGCTATTACAAATGATTTGTGTAAGGATTCTCAAGAGTAGCGTATCCTATCACTTCCTTACAGAAAAAAGGAAGAGCCTTTAGATGGACCCTGGAATGTCAAAAACGTTTTGAGTAGCTTAAGCATCTGCTCACCACTGCCCCCATTTTAAGCATAGTTGATCCTAACAAAGATTATGCCATGTGCACTGATGCAAGCAAAGAAGGTGTAGGAGGCGTGTTGATGCAGGAAGGAAAGGTAATTGCTTCCGAGTCCAGGAAACTTAAAGAACATGAGAAGAAATATTATGCTTATGATTTAGAATTGGCAGGTGTCATTCATGCCTTGAAAATGTGGCAACATTACCTTATGGGAAGGAAATTTTTACTATTAACAAACCACCACAGTCTAATCAATTATTTCAACCAACCCACCTTAAATGCTAGGCAAGCATGGTGGGTGGATTTTCTAGGTGGTTTTGATTTCGAGATCAGACATTTGAAAGGAAAAGAAAACAGAGTGGCAAATGCTTTTAGTCAGAAATTACAAAGTTTATATGAGATTTCATCCAACGAGTGAAAAAGTCCCTTTGGAGAGATGATTCAAAGGGCAGCAGAGCAAGATATGGTATATAAGCAAATAATACAACAAGTACAACACCCCACCAACAAAGAAAACCAGCAGGATTACACTTTGGATGCTGCTAGAATGTTGTATTACAAGGAAAGACTATATGTGCCTAATCAAAACAACATTAACAATATGATTTTGGATGAATTTCATAGAATTCATTATGCTAGGCACCCGGGGTATTAGAAAATGATCACAGCACTTCGAAAAGAATACTATTGGCCGAGTATGAAGAAGAATGTGGCTCAATATTTGGCACGGTGGTTGGAGTGCCAACAAATTAAGGCAGAACATCAACACTCGGCAGGGCTATTACAACCATTACCCATTTCGGAATGGAAGTGGGAAACTATTTCTATGGACTTTATAATAGGGCTGCCTAAGGCAAGGAAGAATAACAATTCTATCATGGTGGTGGTAGACAAATTGAGTAAAGCAATGCATTTTATACCTGTGCAATCCACCTACAAAGTTGCACAAATTTCCCATATTTTTATGCAAAACATATTTAGATTACAGGGGCTACCAAGGACAATAATTTTAGACCATGATGTGAAATTCACATCAGTTTTTTGGAAAACATTATTTGTAGAATTAGGGACATAGTTGAATTCCAGTACAACGCATCACCCCCAGACTGATGGACAAACAAAACGTGTAAACCAGGTGGTGGAAGACATGTTAAGCGCTTATGTAATGAAAAAACCAACTAAGTGGGAGGAGTATTTCCACTTGGTTGAATTTGCATACAATAATGACTATCATACCTCACTACAAATGAGCCCCTTTGAGGTTTTGTATGGGCGGAAGTGTCACACACCCTTAAGCTGGGGTGGGCCAGAAGACAAATTAATGTTAGGGCCATAAATGCTTAAGGAAATGGAGGAAATGGTAAAAAAGGTATGGTCTAACTTAAAAGCCGCTCAAGATAGGCAAAAGAACTTTGCTAACCGAAAGAGGAGGTTTAAAGAATACCAAGTCAGTGATCATGTGTATGTGAGGATTCAAGCAAAAAGGAGCACATTACAATGGAGCAGGTGTGCCAAGTTGGCACCTCGATATTGTGGGCCATTCCAGGTGTTAGCAAGAATTGGGCCAGTGGCTTACCAGCTCACCCTGCTAAGTCACATACGAGTCCACAATGTCTTCCATGTCTCCGTATTAAAAAAATATGTTTATGATCCTAAACATGTAATCAGGTGGCAGGATATACACGTGAGAATTATTTCCGGTAGACCAGACTAAAAGTTTTCTTTTAAAGAAATTAATTTAGGATGTTGCATGTTGCAGGTCGAACCAGAAGGAGAAATCTTGGTCGATCCGTTGAACATTCTGGACCGAAGAGAAGAACTGCTGCGGAAGAGAGCTATTACCCAAGTTAAAGTGTAGTGGCAGCACTTTGGGCCTGATGAGGCCACTTGGGAGGATGAAGAATTCATGAAGCAGGCTTACCCAAAGCTGTTTATAACTGAAGGACATCAGGACGATGTCCAACTTCAAGGCGGGAGATGTAATACCCCCAGAATTTTGTAAATATTTTATTTACCATAGTTAAAAAGGAAAAAGAAACAAACTGATGGATGATGGTATTATCTGCTATATAAATTGACATTTTATTATTAGTGAATAAAAAGAGAAATGATTTCCTAGTCACAGGAATATCATGTAACTTCTGAGGAGGGAAGTTATGTTCTTTTTTCTTCTTTAAAAAAAAAACAGTTGCAAACCCTAACTACCCCCCCCACCCCAACCGTGGGTTGCTTCTGGGGAAAAGGAAGGAAAGGTGGAGAACTGTGCAGTAGAGGATCGACAGTGAAGAGGGGACAGGAAGCTTACCAAGTCTGGTGATGACCAGATGGTAAGGGCGCAAAGCACAAGCAATTGTCAAAGATTGTTTGTCTTTGAGTGAGCCAGGGGGGAGATTTGGTCTCGAAGGAAAATCTCATGGTCGGGTGGATGGCTAACTGCAGAGAGCAGAGGTGACTTATTCTTGGAATTACTTATTGGACAGAAAACGAGGTATGAAGTATTAACTAGAACTTCATTAATATTTGTAGTGAACTGAAGAATTTCTTTCTGTGAACCAGCCTTATCAGAGGACATTCAATAATATTTGTATTAAACCAAAGGTTTAACTTCTGTGAGCTAGTGTCATCAGATTTCATTTAATTGGAATCGTAGTGAAATTGAGGATTTTATACACATTTAGGATCATGAGATGTTGGTGGGTTAGTGGTAGATACAAGTCGCTAAAGCTGAGGGTTTACCTTAGCATAGAATCATAACATTAACCCTCTATTTCTTTTATCTATTTAAAAGTGGTACATGGGTTTTACATTAGCCAACGTAGTGTTATCCACAAGTGTAGGCAATAGACAAAGAAAAACTCTGTGATAAGGAGAGTATGGAGATGTCTAGAAACAATACCATGCAATGGAAAACAAACAAAAAAGAGACTGCCCGAATTAATAACTATGATAAACCAATGCTACAAGGAAATTGTGCACAATATGGAAAGACCAGTGAGGGTAGCAAACTATTCATGTTTTGAAGATCTTTCATACGTAACATTGGGTAGCATTTGTCATTTCTCATAACCAAAGATAACTTCTACAAATAATGTAAACAGAGACTACCGCTCAACTTGTCTTTCTTGTTATTAACAAATGGGGACAGAGCCTACTGTGCATTGTAGCCAAGATAGAGCTGCAGTGCCATGGGTTGGCCATCTAAGAACAGAGTCTGAGCCGAGTTTAGGCCAGATGGTAACCATTAGGTGCATCGAGGCCATAAACCCTGGTGTTACAATCCTTAAGTAAGGTATTTAAAACAAAAAAAAACAAAAAGAACAAATAAAGAATCAAACAGAGCATCAGTATGCATGCAGCAGTGAGCGGGTCCGAGACCAAATACCAAATACATGATGTATCCAACAAAGACTATGTATTATAGAAAGGATAAATAAATCACAATTACAGAGTCTAGAGCTGGCCGAACCAAGTGTCCATGGAAAGAAAACTATACATTGTATCCATCACAAACATGTCCACAGAGCGAGTGATCTAAGAACAGGAAATAAATAAACATCTATTAACTGAATTGACCACCAAACTATTATAGTCTACATTCCAATGACAAGAGGGAATCATGCTGCAACATAGTTACACACAACAATGCCATATAACTTAATTAAGAGCACCACAAGGGCCGAGTCGTGAAACTAAGGTTACGGCTGAACACCCAAATCCCATTAAAGAAAAAAACAAAGCTATACATATAAAACCAGAACTCGGGCTCATGTTCTTCAACCCAAATCTCGACAGGGTCCAAGCATGAGGGATTACCCTTTGCTGACCTTCCACCTATAAATGAAAGAAAACTTTTCATTCGAGGGCCTCGGCAGGAGGAAATGTTCATACCTGGAACCCTTGACCATGCACAGGGAGGGTTTCCTTGGGTAAGAATAGGCATCCAACCTGTATGCAAATAAACCAAGAAAAAAAAAATAGAGACAACGTCAGTGTTGTGAAATATAAATCGTGATAGAATGTAGAAGGAAAACAACTACATTTAGTTGAAGGGTTTACCTGAGAAGGGTTGAGCCACCGTGTGCAAGACCAACCCCTTTTGGAGCTGCAAGAGACTATCAGACACAAGACCAAAACTGCAAACAGTGGAAGGCAGGAACGAGTTAAGGGTTAATGCAGTAACAAGGGTTGTTCTCAGCGTAAAAATCAAACAGAATGATATCACCGAAAAAATTATTTACCTGTAGAGAATAGCAGACCCAAATTCGCCAGCAATGGAGCCAAAACTGATAAGTCGACTCTTGGAGCTGCATGGGATAAACCTAACCAGAGTTGGCTCCGCAAGGAGCTGCCCATCCAAATGAACTCCACTATCCTAGACCCGTAGTATAGGTTGGAAACTGCGAGATTACTACCTTCGTTGGATAGCAAGGAAAGATCTCCACCATCGATTGAAGCGGGATTACCCAACGACAATGGGACTTGTTCAATCTACCAGCAATGTACAAGACGAGCAGTTGATGTTAATGACACCTTAACCACGCCATGTGAAGGTAGAAAGTTACCATACGTTCTCATGTCGTGTGGACAATATATGCATGTCACCCAAGTAGCGAAATAGATGAACTTTAAAGCTTCTATGTTGGGACTGAAAAATCCATAGCTGCATACAAATGTGTGCGAAGGGTGAAACATTAGGGTTCCCAATGATGCATTGAGTGATGTCAATGAGTCATGTGATCCGGTAAGGTTAATACCATGCCAAAAAAAAAGTTTACATGAGTCAGAGTCATTACAACAACCATATCATCAAATCATTTGGAACCTAATATTTAATGAGTGTGTTCAATGTTTGCTAAATAAAATAAAGAAAATTATTTTTAAATCTATCATAGATGTCACAGATGTTGGAAATGAAAAAGTGTGGATACCAATTCAATGTCGATAATATTTCTCTTTGCATAGACATTACAACCCAAGAAAATGAAAATTATTTGCTTTGTAATAAAATTTATCTTCATATTAGCCATAGGAGCATTGTATGATATATGCATACAAGACAATATCAAAACCTAAATTCTTGTATCCTCTACTACATTAGCTAAAACATCTATTCAATATCATAAATCAGTATCAAAGAAATACTATGATAAAATGTTTCTTTCTAGGATTACAAAACAAAACCAACTCTAAATCATATATAAGAGAATAAAAAAGCTGAAAAATTGTTGTGATATAGAAAAAATTGAAAAAATAAAAAACACAAGAAATATTATAAAACACTTGACATATATTTCACAACTAATGAAAGAACCCAAGATGCTACATATATTTCACAACTAATGAAAGAAATCAATATGTCCAAGATGTTTATAAGCCATTTTTAGAAGAAAAATAAAAAAACCATAATGACACTCATATCAATGCTTACTGTCAATGAAGAATCTAACGTTTTCTAGTGATAATGTTATTAACTAAAATTTAACAATCGAAAATAGGAGAAAACAAAAAGTAAAAATTGCATCCAAATAATTAGGAAAACCATTTATATTCTAAAATTAGAAAGCAAGAGTTCTTGGACATAACTTTCTCAATGGGCCATGTAATATACTTGTTGAATTTATTTGTTTTGGGAAAACTTCTTTTGTTTATCATGTTGTTTTAAGCATATATGAAAAATAATATTATTTTTATATGCTTAAAAACATTATATAAAATAAATAAAATTGTTTATGTTCAAACATGAAAAACCTTCATCTTTTAATTTCCTTATCAGAGATAATTTTTTGGTGGGTAGGAACCACTACTAGGTCTGAACATTTGCACTTTTACTCCTTTATCTGAAAGCATTGAAGAAAACATAAATAGTAAGTAGGTATATTTATTTGCATCTTGTTTCTATTCATTTTTTTTGCAAATACTTGCTTAAATTATGGTGGAATTTCTTGATAGTAAATAGGTTATTTATGTGAAAATGAACTATTTTAAAGGATTTTAATTTTAGGTGGTTTTCATATGAAGGTTTAATAATGAAATTTCTTTTCTCAAATATTTAAAATTCATGGCATAAATATTGCATCTATATCCAAAAATTATGGGGAAAGAAAATTGAGGGATTTATCCACATGACACAGTGATACCTTCAAAGTTATGGTACAATCATATGTTTGAAAATTAATTTTTAAAATAATATTGAAAAATAACTATTTTTTTTCAAGGTTAAATATTATAACTTACATTGGTCAATGCTAAACTAACAGTGGTCAACATGAAATTGATTCCTAGAGTCTTTCCTTTGCATGGAGAGATAACACAATGCTATATCAATTTTATGTTATGTTATTTTGCATTAATATACCATTTAGCTAAATTATTTGAATATCCATATAATTAATATATTTCAATATGAATATAGGATCTACTAGATGTTAAAGATTTAAAATATTATTCCACGTACATATCGTGCCCATTTGCAAACGTGGATTCAGTGCATGGCAATCTACAATTTAGATGACCTCACGACATGAAATGTATCTTTTGATTTTCAACTGGTGATATTGAAAATTAATTTTATCATTTTTCTAGCCTTCTAACTAGATCACCTTATCAAGATAGCAAGATATCCTATAACATTGATGAATCTAGAAAAAAATATCTTACGTTATGTCCGAGATACAAGATTAACGTTAATAATATTGATAGTAGCATCTAACAATGAAAATTAAAAATTAATTTTATATATAAATTCTTAATACAACACAAATAAATTTTATTGTATATAGTGTTCACTTATATATCTATTTAGCTTTGAATCTTCTCGCCAAAATAATGTTTGCAAATATACAATGAATAGCCGGAAGAAAGTATACTTGAAGCATGATATTGTCTAGTTAAATAATCTAGTTATAATGCCAAAATTGATAATATTAATTTTCATTTATATATCGTTTCAATTTCTAAAAATCAAAGTAAGTTTTGTGTCCAAATTCAAGATACGTGGATTCAATGCATAGCAATCTATATTCATGAATATCAAAAGGTGTGTTTCGTGTCCACAACCAAAGTACGTTTAATATCTCCAGCCGTAAACGTGAATTCAACGGGTGGGGATCTATATTGATGAATTTATATAGCCTTTTGTCATTATTATTGGTATTTACTATTCGTAATATATATAAGTTACTATAATTTGGTTATTACTTGTCGTTGAAGTGATATATGATTTGAAAACATGGGGTGATAAACTATCATGGTTGTTGTTAACCGGTGGAAACAGATCTATGCTCCTTTTTACTTAGCTTTTTCCATGTGCTTATTAGTAATTGCTTCCAAAAATGATTTCGGCCGATTTGTAAGCAACTTAATATATTATAATAAAATTATTTCTATTAATTTTTTTTGTTACTATGTAATATTATTTAATTTTTTGTTAAGATTGCTAGGACTTTTTTATTTTTTATTTTACATGTCTATTATTCACCCGGCAACGAGGGAGAGTGGTACAAGATTCGAACCCAATATCTCTGGTTCGGTAAGATTTCATTCCATGTCCATCACCACTTGAGCTACCCCAGGCTAACTAATATCCCTTAATTTAATAGAAAATAAATAATCTAATATCCCTTAATTTAATATAAAATAAATAATCTATTTATTTTGAGAATGTAATTCAATTATTTTTAATTCTTAACCTCTAAGATAAACTTTGTATTTTAAAATTTATTGTTTTGGTTTAGTATTTAATAATTTATGTTTTTAATCTTAAGCTAAATTTGTATTTTTTATTTTGTGTTATATAAAAAGTTTACTACTTATATTACAAATTTTAGTTTTAATTTTAAAATATTGAAATTGTTATTTTTAATTTAATTATTTTTCAAATATTGATTAATATTTATGTATTTTGATTTTGAAATATTAATAACTAGCTTAGATTCACTTTAATAACTATATTGTTGAGAAGAATCAAATAATTATATTGTTGAGAAGAATGAAATTTTTATGTTTTAAATTTCTCCTATTGTGAAAAAAGATTTCATTCTTCCTCTTAGTAAATTCACACTCAACCAAGACACTCTAATGAGAGTTGGATTATTGATGTTTTATAATGCTTTTAATTGAAGCTATCCAAATATATTCATTTATGTTGGGTTTTTATTAAAATTAATCAAAGATGTGTACTCATTTCTATTTTTATTATAGTGGACATTGTTATTTTAATTTAGAGTTATTTTATTTTTATTTAAAAAGAGCACACGTAAACCCCATGTTGACCACACTAAATCACACATTGCCTTCATATTGAGCTATAGGATGGTCCTCATGTAGTTAATTACAATAAACATTTTTAATATTAAAATAATAATGTATATAATGAATTCACATAATTTAATGATAATAATGTATTTGTTTTAAAATTGAAATTTAAAATATTTAATATTCCACATTAAATAATTATTTCAATATTATTATTTTAATATGCTATAGTATTTATATTTTGGAATAAGGATTTCATAATTTCAATTTAATTATCAATAACTATTAGGTGAATGGTACTGATTTATAGGTTGCATTTTATTTCCAAAACAGCTATGTCATTTTTATCATTTAATTAAATTTATTCATTAAAAAAAATGTCATATGAACAAGTGCCATACCAAATGAGTTATTATTTTATGGGCATGTGTTGTTGATAAGCCATGGTATTATAACAAAACCTATTTATAGATCAAGAATATCCATGATAACATGAGTTGAATCTTCATGGTTAAGAATCTTAATACACATTCTTTCTAAATATAGATATGTTTAACTTATCTATTAATTTTTATCATTATAATAATAATAATAATAATAATAATTTTAAATATGTGTGTTTGGTCAACAAACTTTGTAGACTTAAAAAAATAGTTTTAATAAAGATATAATTGAGTTAATTCTTATGATTTTTATTTAATTTTACCAACTTAAGATTTATAATGGAGTATTTTGATGTTTATTTTGGATTGACATGTATTGTCATTTACCAGCCAATTAATTTATATTGCTATTCTAGGTAATGAAGTTTATAAAAAATTATTAATATTGAATTTTTAAATTTTAGGAGTCAAATAACTAGGAAGAGGTGGTGGGTCCCTTGTCTCACCAAGAAGGAGTTTCCATACATCAATTTTGTATGTCTCTTTTATGTGACATTAAAATCTAATTTAAAGGTTATAGGAAAGCCACATCCCAAATTGGTGTATGAAAACCCTTGTATATATACTCCACCCAAAATTAATGTAAATTGCACCCATCCCTCTTTTCTTTAATTACTCTATTTTCCCTTCTATAATGATCAACCCATTATCATAACTTTGTATGACACAACCTTATACAATAAGTTATTTGGTTCGAGCTTACTCTAGCTCTCGGCTCCCTTTGAGTATCAAGTAAAGGATCCCAACTGGCCTATCTGCCATGGAATGGTTGTGACTATATTAAATGCTTCATTTTATATGTCTATTGGATAAACATACACTTATTTATATGATAACATACACTTATTTATATGATAACTAGGTATTACAATTTGGTCCAACCATCACATACCACCTAGTACATTTATTCTTAGTTCTTTGGGAAAACCTAGATATGGTTCAAGATACCTCTACCTAGGTATTTAAATAGGGTGTGTTGAATTATATTTGATTATGTCTAGCAATGTGTACAGATCCATGTAGTTCAAGGTCCCAACACTATAGATCTAACACACTACGTTAACCCAAGGTATCTTTGACTATATTTTGGAGGGATTCGTTGCTAAATAATGTATTTTCATACCCCTTGATATTGCTAGGGTTACCTTAATTATATTTTATGTATAAACAAATTTTTATGCATGAATTCATAGACCTTCCAATCGACGTATAGTTCATTAATTCAAGGTTGGTTAGGTAGAAAGGATGTACAACACCTAGAGTGTTCTGCCCTATTCCTAGCATACACAGATTCCTACCCATGTGACTACTGGTACTCGACACATGGTCCTTCTCGGAACTCGAACATTGTGGAATTGCAAGGTTCACAAGTTTCTATCCCTCATCATTAGTGGAGTTCTTTTTTTGTTTCAACCCTAACTTATCTAATTGATTCTCCTATCCTTATTCAGCCTGCTATCCCACCGCAGGTGAAACCATCTTTACCTAGTGGGAGGTGCCTTCCTTGGCGATCGCCACCGTGAGATTCCTGTTCTATTTTTCCAACTACCTTGAAAACTCAACTAGTCTCTCAGGTATATGTATTTAGTTGTTCATAATGGATGTATTTTTTCCTAACTAAGAGAGTCACAATCTGAATTGTTTAATTACTTTGTTCTGTGTATATCTGTAGAGGAAACTTTGTGGGAAAATGGTTGACACTTTATGGACTTCAATATCCTATAACCCTGAATCCCAACTCTGACTTGTCGGTTCCAATTTCATTCCCCATTCTCACGGATGATCTGCCTATGTTTGGCCTATTTATCTTACTTGAGACCAGGGAACAAGTTTTTATGGAGGATGGATGCTAAGACATCGTTCGAAATGTTGAAACAAGACAAATTCCACCGCCAACAAGTAAATTCATTTCAAGCGGCCAGCAGTATTTTGGATTAATTCTTAGTTTACCAGCACTAGTTTTCTACTTTGAAAAAAAAAAAAACATTTCCCTTTTGGATTAATTCTTAGTTTACCAGCACTAGTTTTCTACTTAAAAAAAACAATTCCCTTTAATTTAGATCAGTAAATTAATTAAGTTTTTACTGGAATTTTCTATTCAACTGTATATATATTATGCTAGTTTTACCACCAGAGAATATTATTACAAACTTAAGGGTTTATGGTGTGCCCTCTTTGTTCTTCTAGCCAGGCCACTGGTATTCCAGCGATTTTGTCCATTTACAATCATTATGTGTGTTACAGGTACACACTATCGTGATTCTTTCGCAGTAAAATGAGGTAATTTCATTGTGCTTTTATTTTCATTTTTAATTACATGATTTAATTTAATCCTCCAATTCTCCCCACTATTCTTTGGGAGTTCAAAACCCATCTCGATGTACTAGAGGTTCATAGTATTAATATGTCTAGTGTCTTCCCTCACCCGTTGAAGATCCGGGTATGAATTTATCTTTGGATAGAATCCCATATATGTTTTTAAGTGCATTTGCCTATCAAGACTGGTTAACTTCCTACTGATTCCTCTCTAGCCTTCCAGTGTACTAGTGATGGAGGCTTAATTTCCTTTTCCCACTTGTCTAAACCAAAGGTAATTTATTTTTTTCCCTAATATTGGTTATTACTATTTTCCAATATATTTATTATTATTATTATCCTGGGCTTGCCTAATCCTTGAGGTTTATTTTTTTCTTTCACTTAATTTCCCTCTTTATTCATGTGTATAAACTATTTTGAAATGAGTAGCTAGAAACTACTAATCCTTGGTTGCACTACAGCTGGTCGGCTCCTTCCTCCCTAGACACCATACAATTAGTTTCCTGGGATGGAAAATGGAGTTTCAATACGTGGCCTAACCAACCAATCTTGTATATACCTCAATCTTGTATATACCTCAATGGTTTATGCCATTTTCATAATGTAGCATTTGAGTAATACCCCTTTTTTCTGGGGATGAATGGATTCAACTCACCATAATTTGTTGTTCTCGCTTTGAATTTTCAAATTTATATAATTCTTTTTAGAGTAAATTCATATCTAATACGACACCTGACTAAAGAAACCGTCACTATTTACTAATTCACACTGCAAAGTGAAATATACAAAACACTAATTTTGCTGGAAAAAACCCTAGTTCTACTTTAGTATGTTGCAATGCTTCATTTCATCTTTTTGATAGCCATTTTATTTTTGATATAATATGGTAATATTTCATAAATGGTTTTGTGGCTACGGGAGTGAAGAAAATCTCAATCAACAAGAGGAAAAGAGATTTAAAATAAGTAAGCACTTACACAAGGCAATTGCATAGTTTCAGAAAAATTTATAGGCTCATGTATCAATTTTTCTACCCAGAAGGAATACGAGTTGTGGATTGAGATATGAATACTATAAGGGTGTTAGAAATTTTAGGCCTATACTTTAACTATGACTCTACCTTTCCTAGAAGAACTGAAGAGGAGGATGCGTACAATAGTTGTTAGATGCTTTGAACAATGTTTGGATTGCATATAAAGATCTAAGTAGCTAGAAAGATAGGATTTTGATGATGTTTTGTTAATGAAACTCTAACATATTGTAAATAATATACAATTATTGTTATCAAACTTTGTGGATCTTATCTTTTATGTATTTTCCCTATATAATACATTAGAAAGGAGGAAAATATGTTGGATTTTCAAGTTCTAGAGAAGAAACTATTATTTTATTTTGTAATATTTTCTGAATATTAATTATAACAAGTTTAGAATTATAAAGTTCTTTCATACCAAAGATTCATGAAGATGACATTTTGAATTTTGTCCCCTTTCCTATGTCTATGTGATTCCTTTATCAGTTGTTTATTTATGTGTAAATCTTCCTAGTATTTAAACTGAAAGTAAATGTTGTGGAACTCATCCTTTATTAGATGCTTCATTACACAAGGTTAAATACTCACATTTTCCTCAAAAGTTACATTGAAATTCTTCCTTTGTTATATTCTTTAAATGTGATGGATTTATCCTTTTTTCCACTTTCATGCTGCAACGATTATATTTATAAATAGATATCATTTACCTTGCCTTTGCTTCCTAGAGGATTTTATCAGTCAATGATAATCTTTATAGACACTCATATTTGACTCCATTGCCAAAATAGTTGAGGTTTCTTTAACCCTACCTGGCCACCACACTCAAAACCCACAAACCCTACTGAAGATCTAGTCATTGTTTTAAGACACAACCAATTGCTAAGCTTAGTGATTAGGTTTTGAGGGAGGGCCCTCTCTGGGTTGAAGGGGCTAGCATTCAATCTACATGATTGGTTAGGAAATGTTACTTTAGGAATTTCTCTATCATAGCCAAGAGAAACTTCCTATATGATAACACTTTCTATAAAAAATTGATTTAAAATTAAGCTCAAAATGAAGATTTTATTTATCATTGACATTGAATTTTATTGTTATTATTATTTTTTAAGTTGCTAATGTAAGTATTATTCTAATATTTTTAAATGTAAGATTATCTAACAACATTCTCATCGTAGTGGGTTGTTACTGGCCTCTCACGATAATAAAGTATTTCAAAATTAATTAATTAATTTATCAATCAATTATAATATATATAATATATATATATATATTATAATAATATATATATATATATATATATATATATATATATATATAATATTATATATATATATTATAATATCTTATACTTAAAACATTTTAAGTAGGTTCATTATTACACATTTTGGCCCCTTTTTAAGTTATATTTTTCTATTAATTTTTCCTAAAATCCAAGAAATATTAACTGGAATTAGAATTTTTAGTCTTGTAGTTTAAGCAATTCTAAAATCCAAGTGCTCAATGGGATATTCAAGGTGTTGAATCCATTTACATATTCAAAAAATATGATTGAACTTATCAAAATTCACACAAGCGCACGCACAATTGACATATATTTATCCTAAAACTAGATCTATCAGTGACCAATTCCATTCTCTTTAGGTAATTTTTTTTTTCAAATTTAACACTCAAAGTGTTTTGCACCTCAAATATTTAATCTCTTGATATTTACTAGATTTGATCCCTCTAAACTTTTACTAAATATATAGTTAAAACAAATTTATATTAATATATAAATATAATACTATTACACAAAAATTAAAAAAAAAAAAAAAAAAAACAAACAAACAAACTAAACTAATATAACTAATATGCGAAATAAATAATATTTTGATTTATCTATAATTTCTTAATTCCCAAGATGCTTTGCATCAAAATGCCTTATTTAGATTGCGAGGTAAAGCGAAATTCCTCGAGCCATATATTTTTAAGAGTTTAAATGATCACGATGATTGTTGAATTTTAGTCATTTGATCGTGCGTTTTAACCCTGGAATTTATTTCTTTATTATATAGATATAGTTTACAATTTCTTTGTACCCATAAAATAAAGACTTATTTTCTTTCCCAAAATCCTATATATTTTTTTGTTATAAAAACAATTCAATCTTATGCAGGCATGCGTATTAGTTATGATATTTGAGAAATATTACATCTATATGAAATATATATGTGAAAGATCATTGGAAATATGATTAAAAACTTTTGAATTGAAATCCCTAATATGATTTAGTAATCTCTTTTATGTTTGATTTTTTTTTACTTTCTATCTTCTAATATGTTGATTTAGATTTTTTATTGGTTTAGTTTTTTTATTGAACCGAGAGGTTCATTCTATAGCCATGTGTGAAGGCGATGCATAGATATGTTTATGTTCAAATTAAAGTTGACATGCGTCTTTTTTAAAATAAATAAAATATTATCCTAATAGAAAATAAATGTTAGTTATAATAAAAAAATATATATATATATATTATATAATATATATATAACTATATTATGCATGTTTAATTACTTGTCATATAGCCCTAATATAATATTATGTAAAATTATTAAAAGTTAAAAAAAAAAACATGTAAGTAAGTGTTTTAAAATCCTATATTTTCAGAATATTTTAATTATATGGATATCAATTTCATATTATATATATAAAATAATATATATATATATTATAATGTAAAATAAAATTTATATTATTATTAGCCATTTTAGGGTGATGGTCCAAAGATAAGATACCACATTGGTGTATGAGACCGCCTTGACAAGGGAGGTGGAATATTCTCTAAATAGAAAATAAATGTGGGTTATAACAAAAAAAGAAGAAGAATATGTTATGAATGTTTAATTAGTCGTCCGTGGGATAAGGGACACACCTTCACCTAGTGACCATGTGTGAAGGCGATGCATAGGTATGTTTGTGCTAAAATTGAAGTTGACATGTGTCCGTCTTAAAATAAAAATAAAGTATTATCTTAATAGAAAATAAATGTGAGTTATAATAAAAAAAGAAAGAAAAATATGTTATGCATGTTTAATTACTTGTCCATATAAGCTAATATAATTTTATGTAAAGTAATTAAAAGTTAAAAAAACATGTAAGTAAGATGTTTAAACCCTATATTTTTCAAAAATATTTTAACACTTGATTTAATAACTATTTAAAGATTTTATGTTAACTAATGTATATGGATATCAATTTCTTTTTTTTTGTTAGGTAAGCACCCACCGGGAATTTGAACCAGTGACATATCTTAAGGAGTGCCTTAACAGTGCACCCATTCCAAAGCCCCATGGGTTATATGGATATCAATTTCATATATATCTATATATATATAAATAAAATATGTTAAAATAAAATATTATATTATTATTATGCAATTTTAAGGTGATGACCAAGCTAGACACCACATTCCTGTATGAGACCCCTTGCTTGTGCGACAATGGGAGGTGGAATATTCTCTTAAAAAAATAAAAATATGTGGGTTATAATAAAAAAAAAAAAAGAAAAAATAATATGTTATGATGTTAATTAGATGTAGGTGTAACACGTGATTTAAATAAACTATGTAAAGATTATGTTAACTAATATATATGGATACAATTCAATAACTATATATTATAATATATATAGATGTTAAAATAAAAATATTATATTATTATATCCAATTTTAGGTGATGGCCAAGCTAAGACCACCACTTTGGTGTAAGGAGAACCCCTTTTGCTTGTGGACAGAAGGGGGTGGATATTTCTAATAAGAAAATAAATTGTGGGTTATCATAGAAAAAAAAAAAAAAAGAACTTGTTATGCATGTTTAATTAGCTATCTAGGTGGGACAAGGGACACACCTTGGCATAGTTATTTTGACAATGGCTAAGCCTATAAATGCATATGTACTCTATCGTACTCTGTTTTTGAACCTATGACCTCTTATGAGGAAACACATGCTCTTAACCATTAGGTCCACTAAAGTTGCATAAAATAAAACAGGTAATGTGGGTTATGTATAAAGTATTTTCATATGAATTAATATTAACGTATACAAAAAAAAATATATTAATAACAAAAAAAATCATTTCAATATGTGCTAATAAAATGGGCCAATGCACATGGTATGTAAATTATTTTATATATTGTTTTAAAAACTTAGGTATAGATCATTTAAATTTATTGATAAAAATATGATTTTATGGTTAAAACATTTGAAGTCATTTTAGTATTTTATGTTTTAATCATTTTTTAGGTGCATGAAATGATTTTTTGGACCTATAAGTGTAAGTTACACAATATCGATAGCATTAAAAAATGCAATTTAAACAATGAAATATTACACATTATTTTTTAAACTCTAAAATAAGTTCGCACCTAAGAAATTTGGTCCCTCTCAACTCATGTTAGATCTGAAGAAATATTTCTTGTTCTATATTGAATAACAATTTAATATTATCACAAATATAAAATATATTTATTAGATTAATATTGATTTAATAAGAGTATTTTATATTTTATATTTTTTATTTTTATTCAAATAAAGTTGACTTTCAATTAGTTCTCTAAACAAAAATTTATAAAGTCTATTAAAATTTTGAAAAAGTTAAAGATTAAATTAATATTTTGAGAATTAAAATAGAACCCTGAAAGTTTTTAGATTTAAATGTATATTATTTATTGGTTCATGTAGAATGAAGTGACTAATATTATGATGTTTATAGATAGTATTTACAAGAAAAGAAAAAGAATATATATATATATATATATATATATATATATATATATATATTAATATATATATATATATCACACCAAGTGTCTTCATAGTACACATATCAATGTCAATATTTATGACAAAATTTCAATCAAACACCATAAATTGTGAATATTTGACTTGACATATTATCATTAAAATATTTTATAATTAATTAAAAACTCAAACCAATTGTTGGTCGCACCAATTCCTTTGTTAAAGACTTTGCTTCCTTTGTTAAAGAGTTGAAAGATATAAGGCTAGAGACTGGGGATCTGTTAGTAAGCTTTTATGTTGTTTCCCTTTATACTAATATCCCTATTCAAGAAGCCATCGATGTCATTAATCATGTTACTGATGAGAACATAGCCAAATTGGTTGGTTTATGCCTTACCTCTACATTTTTCAGCTTCCAGGGTGATTTCTATGAACAAACTTGTGGGGTTGCAATGGGTTCTCCTCTTTCCCCTATAGTTGCCAATGTGTTCATGGAAGATTTTGAGAGCAAAGCTTTAGCCTCTACTCCACTCCACCCCAAGCGATGGAAGACATTTGTTGACGATACTAATATTGTGTGGCCCATGGTAGTGATAAATTAAATCTGTTTCTCAACCATCTTAATTCCCAATCTGACTCCATCAAATTCATGATGGAAATCAGGTAGATGGATGTCTCGCTTTTCTTGATATTATCCTCTCTATAATGGATGATGGTTTTGTATCTCACCGGGTTTTTCGCAAGAAAACGCACACTGAAGAGTGTCTTCATGCCAGTTATCATCATTTTCCAGCACAAAAACTCGGGGTTCTCAACACCCTTGCGACCTATGCTCTAATAATTTCTGATGAGAATCACCTAGAAGAGGAAAAATCTCATATTCTGAAAGTTTTTGAAAATAATAGCTATAGCATGGAGCGAGGCCTCAAATATTTTCTAAGGGCTAGTAAAGAATCAAGGATTAAACCTTCTCGTGATGATTCAATCTCCAATGTTCAACTTCCTTTTATTCAAGGGACCACCGATAAGATTTCTCATATCCTCAAAAAGAACAAAGTTTTTTCTACCTTCAAACCCCTTAATACCATAAGAAATTCTCTTAGATCCATCAAAGGCCCTGTAAACCCTAAAGACATGAAAAGGGTCTACTCCATCCCATGTTCCTGTGGGATTCCCTACTTTGGGGAAAATGGACACTACGTTAACTAGAGAATCCAAGAACATGTAGTAGATATTAAGCGCAACCGCTCTTGTTCCTTGTCTTTACCTGAACATGCAGTGAAATCCAATCACCATGTCTGCATCGAGGATTCTTGGGTCATCGTCATGATTGATCACTTCCATCATAGGAAGCTTCGAGAAGTCATTGAAATTGAAAAATGTGCTATTAATCTTAAGAGGGAAAATGGTTGGAAGTGAAGTAGAAGTTGGATCTGCAGCCTCTTTTCATAACTTTTTTAAAAATAAATATAATAATTAATAATTGATTATTTTTATTTTTATATTGCAATTTATATCATGTTTAACCTCCCTATTAAAATATTATCCAATCTTTTAATATAATAATTGTTGAATATTATTCATTTTTAATAATAACCATATTAAACTTATTTTTAATTATATATTTACAAACATTCAATTTTTATTATATTATTAAAATTAATCTAACTAATTTTGAATTCAATATTATTTTAATTAAAAATATTAATAAATTAAAATAAACCATAACAAAATAATAACAAATTTATTCAACTAATTTTTAAATGGCTATTTCATAACAACGAACTCTGGAACAGATGCATCCTTGCTATTTAAACATTTTGACTGACTGATTTTTTTCACCTTTGTCTTGATGATGAACCACATTAGATGGTTCGAGACGTCAATCGAAAACTCATAATGTGATTAATCCGAAAGAATTTATCAAAATCAATATGGATCACAAAAGTCTAAAATCAAGAATTAAAATGTCATTAACAACTTATTTTTGACATGTTATTATTGAACTATTTTATAATTAAAATGAATTGGTTTTTCTTTTCTCAAAATATATTTTTTTACAAATCAATATAAAAGAGATGTGTAACTCTTATGTTCACATAGACATTACATATAATATTAAAATTAATAAATAAAAAAAAATATTTTAATATTTATGAAAAATAATTTATTTAATATCAATAATTAAAATATTGTTAAATACCAACTTTAACTCTTTAAACTCATAAAAAATTAAAATGATTTATGGATAAATTTAAAAAAATCAAATATATAAATAAAATTTCAAAATACCAACTTTTAACCTTTAAACTCATTAAAAAAATTAAAATGATTTATGATCAAATTTATCAAAAAAAAATCAAATATATAAATAAAAATTTTAAACAAATCACGCAGTTCTCTTACTTTCAAAAAATTCCATCACCCAACCAAATTTAGCCTTATTAGGAAAACAAACTTTGGAAAAGATAGTTGCCTTCAGTTTGATCTGTTTCTCATAACATCACACCATGTGCAACTAAGGCGGCTAAAAGAAGGAATCAACCAAAAGGAAAAATATTCTAAATACAATGGAAGTTGCAGTAAAGGAAAATTATTCATATTGAGTAGAGTTAACTTTGACCACAACATAAAAATCTGCAGTCTGTTTCATCTACTTATGAACATACATCATCTCACACTAGATTTCCTCTTCAGACATCTCCTCAACCTTAGAGGCAGAAAACTGGTTTTCCTCTTCAGACATCTTCTCAGAGATCTCAAAAGAAATATGAGACAATAACTACACCCCTGCAATAAGTCAATACTTGAGCAGAGATGAATTGAGTGAAGGGTAGGGAGATGGACGTTGTCTATATAGCAGTCGTTGGGAGAATAGCGTGTGGATACCGCTCTTACGGGGAAGATGAGAGGCGGCAGAAACATGGGTCATGCGTAGCGTGTGTGTTCTAATTCTGTTGAGTTCATGCATTCTCCCCACATGATTTTAAAAGAAGATCACATTCTTACTAAATGTCATTACTCTGGATGTTGGAAGAATCATTGCACCTCTATGGAATTCGTAATTTCCACCCTGGGGATCCTAGTTACTGGTGTGAAACGTTTACCAACACCTACGAGTTTTGGTGTAATAGAAAAACCTCTTCATGGTATCAGATCCCACAGGTTGCTAGATAAAGGCACACCAGTACTTTATTTTGTAGGTATTATAGCTTGGAGATCGAAGATCAATAGAAAAATGCAGTTTCCCAAAGCATCGATCCTAACACCATACAACTATCACAAATGGAAGGACCAAATGGCTCGATACCTTTGTCAGAAAGGGTTGTACAGGATTACCATGGCTGCAAAAGTGGAACCCACTTCAGCCATAAACAAATCCAAGTACCTCAACTGCATGGATGAGGCCCACAGATCCATATGCATGTGCATCTCCCCAAAGTTGCAGTTTCATCTATCTGCTTGCAGTACTCCCAAAGAGATTTGGAAAAAGGTTGAAGAACTCTACAAGAATCAGGATGAGATGAAAGGACATCTGCTCGAAGTGGAGCTACTCTCATTGGATCCATGGAACCATGACATAATTCAAGACTTATTCACCAAATATAATAATCCATTGCTGCAACTCAAGGGTTGTGGAATTGACAAATCCAAGGAGGAGAGTCACCAAGTTCTCTCTATTATGTCAATGCTTGGACCAAAATACTCAATCTTTGTGTCTACATTTCATTCAGTAAGGCTTGCAACAGGTAAATCCTACACTATTCCTTCTCTCAAAGAGTTCATGGAGTCCCTCATTTTTGAGCAAGATAAACTCATTGTCATAGGGAAAATCAAACCTCCAAAAGTGCATGCACTTGCTGTGCATGATGGCAGCCACAATAAAATCATAGATCTGATTCAAATAAGAAAATCAGTAGCAAAAAGACAAGGGAAAAGCACATTCCCATCCAAAGAAGGAAGGGTACACCAAGCCCTTCAATGACTCCTTTAGCTCTAGAAATGAGAAAGTGAAGAAAGGAGACATATGGACCTACTTTCACCCAGGATTACATCCGGAATCCTCTTGCATGAAGAAACAAAATTGACCAAATGGCAGAAATCCTTCAGATGCACAACCTTGGGGACCACATCCCACAAGGCGCCCAGAAGAAAACTAAGGATCTGCCACATGGGAAAGGTAACAATTTTCATTCTTTAGTTGCAATTAACTCTTCCCCTGATGCATGGATTATAGATTCTGGTGCGTCACATCATATGGCTGCTGCAAAGGAAATCTATTCCTCTTTGGATGCATGCAAAGGACCTCCTATCGTCATGGGAGATGACTCACCTATTGAGGTCACGCTAAAGTTTAGAGTGGAACTTTTACACGAAAGATTTGATGATGTGCTTCGTGTTTCAAAACATTCGGTAAACCTACTTTCAGTTTATCAGATCACTTATTCCACACCAGAAAGAGAGTGGAATTCGCTCTAGATGTAGTGAACATATATGACCTACATAGCAGCTCCAAAATTGAAACCGGTGAGGTAAATAATGGAGCTAAACTGTATACATTTTCTGAATTTATTGAATTTGAATCATCCTTATTTCTTACACATGCTGATGATAGTAGTAGGCTTTGGCATGAGAGGTTTGGTCACTTAAATTATAGGTATATGCAGCGATTAAGAAAGCATGAGATGGTTGAAGGCTTGCCAAATATCAGTTTCTCCAAAGGAGTTTGTGAAGGGTGTGCCCTTGGAAAACATCCTAGAGAAAAGTTTGACACCAACAAGACTCACAAAGCATCCTTTCCTCTAGATCTAATCCATAGTGATCTCATGGGACCTTTTCCTAATCCTTCCATCAACAAAGCAAGGTATGTGATTACATTTATTGATGATTTCTCACGATACACTTGGGTGTATCTTCTTAGGGCCAAATCTGAAGTTTTTGCACACTTTGAAGATTTCAAAGCACTAGTTGAGACACAGTCAGAGAGAAAGATCAAAGTTCTCCGTAGAGACAATGGGGCGGAATATGCTAACACTACACTTTAGAACCTTTGCCTTGAGTCCGGCATACAATTGCAACACACAGTTCCATAAACTCTGTAGTAGAACGAAGTTGCTGAGAGAAAGAACCGATCTCTCAAAGAGATGGCTTCCTGCATGCTGCATGCTAAGTCACTACCTCATAAGCTATGGGTTGAAGCACTTAATTGTGCTAATTACATCTAGAACAGATCTCCTCATAGATCTATCAAGGATCAGACCCCCTTTGAGGCTTGGAGCAGTACTAAACCGTAGGTCACCCACTTCCATGTTTTTGACTCCTGAGCTTGGGCTAGGATCCCCTCTAAAACGAGGAAATCTCCTAATCCACAGAGCATTGAGTGCATCTTTGTTGGATACCCTGATGGTGTGAACGGATACCAACTCCTGATTTCCTCTATGGACAAGCTCATCATTGAGCAAAGTGTCCAGTTTGAGGAAAGTCTCTCTCATGCACCTCAATTTCTGCATGCAAACACCTTTTATCTACCTCATGACAGAGATGATGACTCAATACACTTAGATGCAGATACAGAGCATGCAAAATCCGAGGTAGAGTATGCAGATGCAGAGATAGAGTCTTTAGATACAAATCTTGTGCATGCATATGATGATCCACATCCAAGCCCAGATCAGGCTTCCAGTAGTGAATGAACTTCCCCTGTCATAAATCATAGAACAAGGAGCTTAAGTGAGATATATGCACAAGACCACCTAGTTGCTAAAGATGGTCTTGTGGGGGATAATTCAAATCTGCAGAGGACTAGCTTAGAGTTTATTGAGCCTCCTCTTACCCTCATTGCCACTGAACCAACGCCATTCTGGCATTGACATTTAGTTCAGTCTTCTGATCCGCAGTCTTATGTTGAGGCTGTTGGGCATCCCTCTTGGGAGTCTACCATGGAGGAGGAGTACAACTCCCTCCTTAAGAACCAGAGATGGGATTTGGTCCCCTTCCTTCAGGAAGGAAACTTTTCCGATACAAATGGGTCTACAGGACCAAGAGTGCTACAAATGGGAAAATCACCAGATAGAAAGCTAGGCTAGTAGCCAAAGGCTTCTAGCAAGTGCATGCCATTAATTATGATGAGACCTTTTATCCAGTAGCAAATATGGATTCCATACGCCTCGCACTTGCCATTGCAATTGTCCAAGGGTGGGAAGTACATCAGATGGATGTGAAGAATGCTTTTCTTCACGGAGACCTATCTAAGGAGATCTACATGGAGTAACCACATGGTTTCATTCAGGACCCATCTTTGGTCTGTAGACTGAAGAAGTCTCTCTATTGCCTTAAGCAAGCCCTGAGAGCTTGGTATGCAAAGATGGATTCTTTTCTCTTATCACAAAACTTCAAAAGATGTAAGTATAATCTGAATGTTTACATGCTCATGACACATGCCTCTCTTCTTATCTTAGTTTTGTATGTGGATGATCTCCTGATCACCGACAACTCGGCTTCAACCATTGCTGCAATCAAGAGGACCTTGCATGATAGGTTCTTGATGATAGAAATGGGTCCATTACACTTCTTTCTTGGTCTTGAGATCATCCAGGATGCCACAGGCATCAAACTCTCGCAAGCTAAGTATGCTTGGGATCTCCTCAAGAGATTTCACATGACTGACTGCAAGCCAACACCGACTCCTTTTCTATCTGGGGTCCACCTTGAGGATGGAGGTGACACTCCATTAGTTGAGAGTACTCTCTACCAAGAGCTAGTGGGGAGCTTAATGTACCTCACCCACTCTAGACCAGATCTCTCATATGTAGTAGGGGTATTTTTTAGATACATGCAGGAGCCATATGAGCTACACTGGAAAGCTACCAAGCACATCCTCCGATATGTGCAGGGCACCATCACCTTCGGGATTCATTATGCAGTAGGCACTGCATTGAATCCCCTTGGCTTCACAGATTCTAATTGGGTGGGTGACAGCATTGATCACAATTCCACCTCCGGATATTCACTCAGTCTAGGGTCTGGCCCTACCTGTTGGTTGAGCAAGAAGCAGGCTATTGTTGCTCTCTCTTCAGCTGAGGCTGATTACAGAGGAGTAGTCAACATCACCATTCAGGCTCTGTGGCTACAACACTTCCTCACTGAGTTGGGCGTCCAGTTCCACTAGCCCATTGTCATCTGGTGTGACAACTAGAGCACTCTCAAATTTTGCATGGATCTAGTACAGTGGCAGCGGATGAAGCAAATAGAGATCCATATGCACTACATCAAAGACTTAGTACATGATCAGGTCATTGATTTGCAGTTCTGTCCTTTAGCAGAACAGACTGTAGACATCTTCACCAAGACATTCACTGAGCATAAGTTTCACTCTCTACGCGATTGTCTTGGAGTGAAGGACACAGTTGCTTAGAAACTGTCGTTTCTTCCTCTTTTCTTTTGATTACATTGTATTTTGAGAGGGGGGTTTTCCCTCTTTCCTTAATTTTAGTACAAGTTACACTATATTTTGGGTGAACTTTGGCCTTATTTGCCAGGGCCCATTTTCTATTTTTCCCCATAGTGGTGTTCAAGGGGTGTTGGAAGAATCATCGCACCTCTATGGAATCCGTAATTTCCACCCTAGGGATCCTAGTTAATGGTTTGGAACATTTACCAACACATGTGGGTTTTGGTGTAACAGAAAACCTCCTTATGGTATGAGATATTGTACCTAGGTTTGATTCCCCCGAATTGTGTTTGAGGGGGCATGTTGGAAGAATCATTGCACCTCTATGGAATCTATAATTTCCACCCTGGGGATCCTAGTTACTGGTTTGGAATGTTTACCAACACCTACGGGTTTTGGTGTAACGCAAAACCTCTTCATCATATTAGAGCCTGGACCTAGGTCCAATTCCCCTGAGTTGCGTTTGAGGGGGTGTGTTGGAAAAATCAGCGCACCTCTATGGAATGTGTAATCTCCACCTTGGGGATCCTAGTTATTGGTTTGGAACGTTTACCAACACCTGCAAGTTTTGGTGTAATGGAAAACCTCTTCAAAATGAAAAAGTAAGCCCTTGAAGTCCTCATACATTTGTCGTCACCCCCAACACTATCAGGACTACCACGTGCGACAAGCTAAGCTTCAAATCCTTCTACTAATTAAAATTTAATTCATGTGTTTTACCAATGAACGAATTACTGACTAATGACCTCCTCAGATTTGATGGTTTTGGAAGTGTTTGAAGGTTTTTTTTTTTCTGGGGAACACATTAAGAGGATTTTAAGATTTTAGTCGAGTTTGGATTTCAAATTTGTAAAGTGTGTTGTGGCAATGACTATAGAATGTGATGAGTTATCTTTAATTTTAATTTTAATTTTAATTAATTTATATATAGAGAATGTTAGGTTTCAATGGATGTAACCACCACCACCATCGTCTATATTATATATAACTTTTATGATAAAGATTTTGAAAATATTATATTTTAATATTAAATATTATTTATTTATAAATAAATAGTTTTAAATGAAATATATTTTAAATTAACTTTTTCTTTAACCATTTAAAATTTTTGAATTTAAATAAGTAAAACAATTTTTATATTTTTACTTTTAAGTGTAAGAAAGACATATGTTCTTTATACTTTAAAATATTTGAGTGGCTAAAGACAAAAAGTAATTGAAATGAAAAAAAAGAAGTCAAATACCTCTGAAATAATAAGAAGGTGATGTAACATAACAAGGAGAATAAGGAGATAAAACATTAACAATGTGGCTTATAAATAAAAAAATTCAATGCTTACATCAAACCACCTTAGATCTATCTTATCTCTAGATCCATCTGAACTTTGGATATGTGAATCATCTAGAGGAATTAAATCTCTCAAGCTCTGCATTCAAAAAATAGGTTTGCACTTTCAGATATTTGAAACCCTCTTTGTGCTTGATAGATCTAGAGTTAAGATGGATACTAACTTTGGATTAAGCAATCTCTGAGAGGGATCAAATTTCTGAAGTCAAAAAAAAGGATTGCACTTTTACTTATTCGACCCTTCTTGAAGATTAAATGATCCAAAGTTATGATAGATATTTGGAAATTGTATTTGGAAAAAAATATAATATTAAAATAAAAGTATATACAAAATTATAATTTAATTATATCTAGGTAGCTAGTATTTTTAGTTAGATAGATGGGTATTTGTTTTGTAGTATGATTTATCATAATATAATATTACAATATTATAAATCATGTTTTGTAATATTGAGAAATATATTTCAATACAACACTTTGGATATATATATATATATATATATATATATATATATGAGTGTTATATTTGAAAGAAATTTCTAATATTAAAAAAAATGCAAAATATCATAATAATTAATTATAATTTAACTATATTTGAGTAGGTAGTATTTTTAATTACACAAATAAATGTTTGTTTGGAAGTATAATTTTTAATATAATATAATATTATAATATGTAATATTCCCTAGTCAAAAAAATTGTAAGTAACTAAATTAAAAGAGTACATACAAATTCGACTTGAAGAATTTCTTCCATGATCACATATCTTTACATTGTATTGGGTTTATAGTATCTTCTTTTTTTAAAGGTTTATAATATATTTTTAACCATGATTCTTACCATGGATTACTCATAACCCAAGGTTACTTTACAACTCTTCTCCCATACAAAGGACCCAGAAGGCATCTTGATTATCTACCACATGGTAGATCTCATCTCGGTATCAGTGGCATATCTATGGTGACAAGGGATTGGCGATAGATTAATGGCTCAGGAGAGTAAGAGGGGGTTAGAGAGTAACCTCCATCTCCTCCTGTGTGCCTTGGGTTCCTCATTCGACTCCAGCCTGGTTACGAAACTCTCCTCTGCAATACCTTTAGAGTTTATTTGTTTTCCTTCAGTTTTTAGCATTGTTGGACGTATACTCTGATTCTCCAGTTTGTATTCTCTTCGAATAATTAATGGAGCTCAATCTAAACAATTTTCCAGTTGGAACTTTCCTGTTAAGACCCCATTCTTCTTCCTAAATTTCATTCATGTTTTGTTTTCTGGGCTTATATGACTATCTCGGGTTCATATATAATATTTTCACAATACTACAATTTCCTACTATGCTCTACTGGATCTAGGATGTGGACTTTTAGATTCAATTAATAGACTTACTTTCCAGATCAACCCTTAATCATAAATTACAAATTTGGAGAGAAGAATCAATCATGGCATGCAACCAATAAGATCCTTTGATGACTCAACACAAGAATTAATGGAATGTTATCATGAATCTACTGTAGCTAGCATGGCCATGAATCATGATCATAGTCATACTGGCATAGTCCAAGTATTACTGACAGATATCTTATGTAATATGAATAGACAGTTTAACAAGCCTCAGTGGATGCAACTCAAATCAGAGGTCTCCCATAATTTTGGAGATGTACTATGTTTTTGCACTAAATTTAATTGTGATTAATTTTAGATTCAACAGTTGTCCCATGCATCCGTATATAATTATCTCATAAATAAATTTAGTATAGGTAATTATATTCAGGAATAGTGGTCACATGCAAATTCTACCATTAGTAACATCTGCCATATATCTCCTTGACCCATGTATTAATAACTACCTACTATGCTCCCATCACTAAATTGAAACTTGGATGCAATAGGGATCACATGCATAAGAATTCAATCATCCTCATAAATCAAGATAACACATACAACTATACACTTGTGCTAAGAAATTCACAAACCTAAAAATTAGGAGTAAACATACTATACATGCCATTCAAGTGGTTCAGACAACAGAAATTGGAAATAATGTCACTTTGAGAATCGAGCACCACCACCGAACCTAGAACTGTCTTCTACCAGTTCACCCCCAAGCTGAGAGTTCTTGCCATGGATCAGTGATCCCCTGTTGATCTCTTCCATGAGTATGTAATATCCTCTTTCATGATATCGTTTCGATTAGTGGTGTCTCGCTTTTATGGATCTTTTTATCCATTTTCCTAGGCTTTCCCTAGAAAAACTCACCTTTATCTTCTGCCAGGGCTTTCCTCATAAAATCTTGCCTTTCTCTCCCGCAAAGCTTTTATGTTTTTCTTAACTTAGCATCTTTCTTCAGCTAAGTAGCTTAATGGATATTTATCTCCAATCCATTAACCTTATCTAGAATTGGATATAGAAGCCTTATCATGAAATAATTATCCCTTTCCATTCACCAATGGGATTTGGAAAGAATCTCATCTCTTGGTGTCTCGCTTTTCCAAGTGATTAAATTATTTTATTTATTTTGTTAGGTCCCTATAATATTAGTGATTCCCCCATAACTATTGTCATTGTATCCCTTATTGTTATTATTGTGCCCATATTGTCCCCATATTGTTATTATTGTGCCCATATTGTCCCCATATTGTTATTATTGTGCCCCATAGAATCCCTCTATTGTTATTTTTGTGCCTTTATATTATTATTGTTAGGTCGGCTTGGTTATATTGTGACCCCTTAGACTCCTATATATAGAAAGGAGGTTTTGTAATTTGAATCATCCGAGAATTTTTCATTTGTGTAATGTAAAAGAGGTGCCCCCCTGAAGAGGCTGAATTCTAAGGTGTTGATCTATATTTTCTATCTTTTTGTGAGCTAGTTTCATAACATTTAGTATCAAAGCTTTGGATGCTAGGGTTTCACTACTCCAAACAAGTCATCAAGGAAGTTTCACTATAACGTATTTTCTGCGACATTTCAGAAGCTAAAAAAAAATTCATTTGAGAGTAAATCGCGTTGGACCTCCAGTCCGAATTTCAGATTTTGTCTCACTATATTTTCAAAGATATGATCTGAGGAAGCTAGGGTTTTTTCAAGCTCCAGAATTTCATCTAAAATAGGTCATTGTGGAATTTTCACTATAACTCTTTCGCTACGAAGTTTCAGAAGCTAAAAAAAAAACCCATTTGAGATGAAATCAGTTTCAACCTCAGCTCTGAATTTTAGATCCTGTATCACTATATTTTCGGGGATATAATCTGAGAAGTTAGGGTTTTTACAAGGCCCCAAATTACATTCCAAATAGGTCACCTTGGGAAAATTGTTATAACTTTCTCTCTAAGCATCAGATTTAATTTTTGTAAGAAGTTACAAAAAGAGAATAGATTGTAGTTTTTTTGGGTATCATTTTCAGAAGCTAAGGTTGAAATAGAGACCCACAGCACGTAGAACAATTTTTCTCTACTGAAACAGTCTATACTCAAGTCATCATGGGACATTTGGCATAACTCTTTGTTGGAGAATCCTTTCTTGATCAGACTTGTCGAGTTAAAAAGATTACTTAGAGGGTTACCACAGGAAGGAATTTCAAACTTGGGAGATGCAAAAGTACAAAGATACATCAGATTCAATATCAAACTCTTACAAAGTGAAAAAGGTGTGTAATTTTTAAAAAAAAATTGCATAAGCATGGTTTGAAATATTAGTTGAAGGAATTCAAATGGCATAGTGAAGAATTATTATTGGTAATTGATGCCCCTAAGAAAGAAAATGGAAACACTTAGTAAGAAACCTGAAAGCTCTAGCATGACTCATGAAGAAGAGGAAGAAATGAAACATGATATATCAAAATTATGAGACAAAATGAACAAATTTCACTCACACAAAAAGTAACAAAAAATAAGATGGATGGTTTAAAGAAAGACGTAGAAGCTAAGATGGATGGTTTAAAGAAAGGCGTGGAAGCTAAGATGGATGGTTTAAAGAAAGGCGTAGAAACTAAGATGAATGTTGTGGAAGCTAAGATGGACGGCATGGAAACTAAGATAGATGATTTAAAGAAAGGCATGGAAGATTTGTAGACAAATTTGAAGATATATTTGATAAAGTTTCTACAAGAAATGCTTACTAATGGCGAAAGGGTAGTAAAGGAAACTCATGATGAGAACAAAATAAATGTTAATCATGAATTCATAGACTCTAACGTTGGATCAAAGAACCACCATGTTCCAAAGATTGATATGAGGAAGTTTGATGGAAAGGATCCCAAAACATGGATACTATAGATGGAGCAATTTTTCGATCTCCATAATGTGAAAAACACACAAAAGGTATGCATTGCAACTTTACATTTGGAACCAAATCAGTTTGTATGGTATTGATGGCTTTGCTCTCATAAACAAATTTTCACTTTGGCTATTTTTACGGATGAAATGATAACACATTATGAGGATACAAAAAGAAACACTTTTTTTAGCCAATTGATAAATCTCAAACAAAAGGGTTCAATGATGGAGCATATTGAGGACTTCCAAAAATTGAATATAAGGGTAAAAGATATTCCAGAGGAACATAGGATTGATGTGTTCATAAGGACTCTAAAAGATAACATCCAACATGAGGTTCACCTTTGGGAACCAGATTCATTGGAGAAGGCATTCAGGTTGGCAAGAAAAATGGAAAGCAAAATTATGGCAACAAGGAAGCCTACCACTCACAATGATAGAGATGGAAGTGTTACTCCCCCTAGCCATCCACAACCTACAAGGTTGACACCACAACAATTGGAAGAAAAAAGAGAAAATTGCTTTTGTTACAGTTGTGATAGCAAATACACTAAAGGTCATAAGTGTGCCGAGAAGAAATTATTTTACATAGATTGTGAAGAGGAGGAAGAAAAAGAACAAGAAACGTTAAAAGTATAGGGTAAAAACAAGGAACAAACCCTATAAAAAGAAGAAATAAATCCAACCATATCTTGTAATGCATTGGTTGGAATTACTTCTCCTCAACCTATCAAGATAGCAGGGAATATCAACAAGAAAAAGGTAATAGTGTTGATTGATTCGGGAAGTACCCATAATTTTATTCATTGTAAGATATCCAAGGAATTGAATTGATTCCTATATCCAGCACCAGAGTGTCAAGTGATGGTTGCAAGTGGAGGAACCATACATTTCTCAGGAAAGTGCCATAATAACAAGCTATCTATGGGAGAATATGTATTGAATAGCCCAATGCTTTCCATTCCAATGGGTGGTGTTGATGTTGTACTAGGAGTCCAGTGGCTACATTCCTTGGGTACAATAGCTTTTAATTTTCAAAATTTTTTGATGAAATATCTCTTCAGAAGGAAAGGAAGTTGAATTAAGGGGTATCACAGTGAAACTGGGAAAGATAACCAGCTCTAACGGAATGACAAAGCTTCTAAAGAAAGAAAAACGAGGCATAATTGCACAATTATGTTCACTAGAGGTTCCCACATCGAAATCATCCATTCCTCCAGATATCCAAAAAGTCTTGGACAGTCATTCCAAGGTATTGGAGACTCCTAAAGGCCTTCCACCTATTTGTGATCATGGTCATGCTATTAATTTGATTCTTGGAAGTGTTCATCCAAACATTAGGCCTTACAGATATCCCTATGTCCAAAAGAGAGAAATTGAACATATGGTTGCAGAAATGCTAGAGGCTAGTATAATTGAACCTAGTCAAAGTTCTTTCTCCGCTCCAGTAGTATTGGTTCACAAGAAGGATGGATCATGGCTCATGTGTCCAGATTATAGGGAGATCAACATGCTCACTATTAAAGATAAGTTTCCCATTCCTGTCATTGATGAATTACTGGATGAATTGCATGGATCAATTTACTTCACCAAGTTGGATCTTCATTCAGGATATCATCAATCAGAATGAAGATTGAAAACATTCCGAAAACAACATTTAGACTCATGAGGGTCATTATGAATTTTTGGTCATGCCTTTTGGCCTTACCAATGCACCTTCAACATTTCAAGGTTTGATGAATTCAATTTTCAAACCATTCCTTAGAAAATTTGTGTTAGTATTTTTTGATGATATACTAATCTACAGCAAGTCTTGGAAGGATCATGTCCAACATGTTGACATGGTGCTCAAACTATTGGAGGAGAAACAATTATATGCAAAAATCTTCAAATTTTTCTTTGGAGTACAAGAGGTGGAATATCTGGGTCATATTGTATCTCATGAAGGTGTTAAGGTAAACCCTAGAAAAATTAAAACCATTAAGGAATGAGAAATCCCCACATCCATGAAGCATCTACGAGGATTTCTCAGGTTGACAGGGTATTATCGCAAGTTTGTTAAGAATTATGGGATAATAGCAGCACCTCTAACAACATTATTCAAGAAAGATGCATTTTCATGGAATCCAAAAAAAACGAAGGCCTTCGAACATCTTAAAGAGGCAATGTGTCAAGCACCAGTCTTAGCTACATTGGACTTCACAAAAACCTTTATTGTGGAATGTGATGCCTCAGGAAATGGAATTTGTGTTGTTTAAATGCAAGAAGAAAGACCCATTCTTTTGAAAGTCATCCAATCAAAGGAAAGTATTTACAAAAAGCAATTTATGAGAAGGAAATGTTGGCAATACTACATGCACTTAAGATATGGAAACCCTACCTAATGGGAAGACACTTCAAGGTAAAACAGATCATGATAGTCTTAAATACTTTATAGAACAAAGATTATTTTTCGAAGAGTAGCAAAAATGGGTCACAAAGATGTTGGGTTATGACTTTGAAATCATCTACAAAAGAGGGAAGAAAAATGTTGTGGCAGATGCACTCTCAAGAAAGGATGAGTATGTGGAAGCATTTCTTTACGCCATTTCTATTATCGAACTAGATTGGATAAATGAAGCAGGGGCTGAATGGAAGAATGATGAGGAAGTGTGGGCACTCATTCAAAAGATACAAGAAGATCCTAGTACATTTGATATATTTAGCTGGAAAAATGATTCCTTATGGTACAAGGATCGGTTATACCTACGTAAGAATTCCCGACTCAAACAAAAGATTCTTAGGGAATTGCACACCTCTCCCTTAAGAGGGCACTCAAGATTTCTAAAAACCTACCACAGGGTTAAGAAGGATTTTTTTGGGATGTCCATTAATCGAATATTCAAAATTTTGTGGTGGAATGTTTGGTTTGCCAACAAAATAAAGTTGAAACAATTAATACCCTAGAACTATTACAACCTTTATCCATTACAAGCCAACATTTGGAGGAGGTTTCAATGGATTTTATCACAGGCTTACCCAAGTCCAAAGGAAAGAGTGTTATCATGGTGGTAGTTGACAGACTTACCAAGTATGCACACTTTTGTGCATTATCTCATCCATTTAAATTGAGTATAGTTTCTAATGCATTTATGGAAACAATTCAAAAGCTACACGGAAACCCAAATATTATTGTAAGTGACAGAGATCCCATTTTCACTAGAAATTTTTGGACATAATTATTTTCTTGTCTTGGCACTCAGTTAGCTCATAGCTCATCTTATCATCCTCAATCTGCTGGGCAAACTGAGGTAGTAAACAAATGTTTGGAAGGATTTCTTCATTGCTTTGTATATGATAAAAAGAAACAATGGTTCAAGTGGCTACCTCTGGCTGAATGGTGGTATAACACTTCCTTCCACATAATAAAGTATTTACTATTCTTGTTACACATTAGACCTACCTTTTCTTAGCTTACATTAGCAAAGTTTTACATACAATGAAGGGGTATTAGATACTCCCCCCTTAAATTTACATTGTCCTTGGTGCATTATTGCATCTTATAGTATTATTTCCTTGTTCACAAGTAACTGTCTCTGAATTTACAGGCTCCCATGGCCTTTCCATTTGACACAAATCTTCCGATATATGTTGTTACAAAGGAGCGCATCTCATTTCATCGCTACCTGTAACATTTGTTTCAATCAATTTTCTGAGAGATTTTAGATGTAAAAATTCAACTTTATTTACCACAGTTAATATCATAACTTGATATAGAATACCACTATTTGAGTAACTACGAGTTATGTTGCTCACCATTAAATATGATTCTTCATGTACATTATATTTTAATAAATGCATGTTCTTCCCTTGCATTCTTCCACAACATTTGTGTTCTTGTCAAACACTTGCTTCTTGCAGTTTCCCTACATTAGTCACAATAAGTCAACTATTCACGTGTATAAAATATCATATCAAGTTAGCTCAAACACAACCATCAAAATCATATTTGAATAAATGCATGTTCTTCCCCTGCATTCTTCCACAACGTTTGTGTTCTTTTCAAACACTTGCTTCCTACAGTTTCCCTGCATTAGTCACAACAAGTCAACTAGCACGTTTGACTATTCATGTGTATAAAATATCATATCAAGTTAGCTCAAACACAACCATCAAAATCATACCCCATATGTAACCATCATAAGAATAAGCATATGCGATATGTATACTAAGACTGAAGCAAAACATGTATACTTATTCTTAGTTTCCCATACCAATTCTTAGTTTCCACTTTTATCATGTCTATGTACATGCTTTGGATCGGTTTCCTTACCAGACAATCACCTAGTGTCTTAATGCGTGCCTTCACATAGTGTTAATTACACAGAGACATATATACACGTCATATATTATCATGCAATACATGTATCCATACCAATACCATATGTACCAGTTGTACATAGTACCACCTATAAAACTTGTACACCATACCAATGTCCATAACATCACCTGCATGACATATACTTCATCCACATATTTTCAACCATGTTAGTATTATGCTAACAATTCCTTCAAACAGGTCCAATCAAACCATGTTTGGTTTGTCAATTGGGGAATAAGGGCTTCTGTAACGAGAGTATAACTGAATTTTTTTATGTCAAAGTATTCAAGTGCTTTTAATTAGCTAATCCTTTTCATGTATCTAGTGGTTGCAGAACATTTTAAGCAAATGACAACATAGATGCATAATGCAACTTTACAAAACCAAGAACTTCGAGTTTTTGGATTGAATTTGTCCTATAGACAAGGTTTTGACAACAATGGAATATGACTTTTGCTTAATCATAAAGCAAACTATTGACTATAATACTTAGTCTATCATAGATATTCGAAGTCTAATAACAACCTTAACTTTATCTTTAACCAAGAAAATGATCGTTTGGTACTTAAAAGTACTCTACACTTAACTAATAATGTCATATGACTTATTGTTGCTCTTTTTACACTTCTTCCAACATCTTGTTGGCCATGAATAATTCAGTATAGGTCTAAACCCATTGAACAAATAGTATGCAGATACATACATTTCCCATACATGAGTTATAAATTAAAGTTACAATGTTTTCAATTCCACACCCTCTAAGTTTTTAGGTACTATGTGTACCAGGGTATGATCCTAGGGTATTTACATTTTAACACCTCATTCTAAAAATAAGTCACCCTAACAAAAAAGGAAACATAACTCATTTATGAGTTATCAAATTTATTAAAATGAATTCTTGCGTCATTTATGCAATACTTGTGATGTTGTCCTATTCGGAACCAGACGACACTATTAATCCAATCAGGCAGGTAGACTTCTTCAAGATTGTTTGATAGTGTTACAATATGAATTCCATATTATACAGTAATCCATTTATTAGATACCCAATATCTTTGGTGCACAACAATCCTGATTGCTAGTGCAACTTTTGCCATCATCTTGTTAATTTAGCGACAATTTGTTGCATGTTTTGTTATCCTCTTTCTTCCTCATCTAGAGCATTTTATGTGTTCCATTTCACTTGATACATACATTATTTGACTACTACCCTAAGATCCTATGATTATGATAGGTGGTATAATGTGAAAACTCATGCTTTACTAACAATTGGTTTATTAATTCAGATCAGTCATGTTACGAATCTACGGTACAATTCCTAACAGTCATTATGCTACTCTAAATTGCTCTAATTCATCCATCACCACCATATCTAATCTGCAAGTATACTTTATTCAAATAAAGTAGAAACACATTCATCATTTTCACCTTATCACTTTCCTCAAAAAGTACAATTGTAAGATCTTCAATCATCCTACTATAAGCATATTTTTGAAAGGTTATTCTCTATGAGATATTAACATAACCCCATCTGTATCTAGATGGATATGTTCATTAAGGTTGTGGAGTTTGAGGTTGCACATTTCATGTTGCAAATTTTTACATATTAGAATTTTAGTGAGCCTGTGCTCTTAAGATTAATATTGTCTTTCTGTTATTAGCCAAGAAGCACAAGGAGTTGCTTTTACACTCCAATTATGTATTTACATTAGAAGTACTTTTGGTCTCAGTCACCTTTCAATTTCATATGAAGGTCATACAATTATTAATGTATGATGTCTTCATGCATACAGTGAGTTGTATTGCATGTGTGCCTACTCTTCACAACTTTGACCGTAGTTTAGTCTAGATTTGAACTTAAAATTTGTGATTCTTATTAGTTACAATTATTTAGATATTGTTTTACGCAAGAACCTGTAGGTCAAAACTATGCATATCCAACAAGATTTGCATATGTTACTGAATATAATAACATGGTAAGGTTAAGTTCCCTTTAATAGCATTTTCCCCGTCAGTAAAATTACATTCCAAAATGGATTGCATCATTACATGTAGATGCACTAATCAAATATTAATTTGAAAAGCAATTTGTACAAATACATACTATCATACAACAACCTATCCTTCATGAGGTTAACGATATTTCATGGGAACCTTTACAAATAGATATCCTTACATAAAACATTAGAATTTATTCTACGATGGAACCCACTTAATTAACCATCAACTTCTATTAATGTTGATAGTATGTCATGGGCTTATTACATGATTAATATAATTCCCATTTATATACTTTTTTTTTTTTTTTCCTCATGTTGCCTATGATCGATGGAAAGAAAAAAATTGGTATTTTATCTCATAAAGGTTCAATATCTCTATACGCATAACTTTATTCCATTAAGTTATGACCTTGACTAGACTATATTTACCGACACTAATAATAATTTTACTAAGTTATGTCCTTGCATATAAATCTACCCTAAGACTTGCTTCAATATTTCAATGCTATCAACTTTGTCTCTTATGAGTGGTACAAGTGTCTTCATTCGATCCTCCAAGACCTTCATTCATTCATCTTATTCTTGGGTTTGTCTCACTACATATTCAATGGAATAGGAACTTGCTTCAAGGGCTCCCTTACTCTTTGAATGTCTATTTGGAGCTTTTAAAAATATTTTCCATGGCCTTCCATAAAATCTTATGTCGATGCAAAAGTTAACTCAATATCTCATATCTTCTAAGATAGCATCATGTCATCCTCATCCATTGGGTCAGACCTCGTGTATACCATCATGACTTGGATCTTCTTGGATATGACCTTTTTGTGCTCATTTCATCTACAACACATGCCAAGAACCAAGAGCAAAAACCCTCACAAAATCCCCTTCCCCAATAGCTTGCAAACATAATGCAATTATCCTTGTTATCTTCCTTCTTCTCTTGCTTCTTCTAGTACCATCGTCGTGTGGTACAAATATCCACCACCTACCATATTATCTCATCTTCATGTATGTAAAGTGGCATGCTCTCATACCAACTTTCATGACCCCAATGTCTCCTATGGTCACGAGGCACCTTTTGGGTGCACCCAATCCCTTGAGCATGTGGCATCGATGTGTTTCACCTGAGGCACCTTTTGGGTGCACCCAATCCCTTGAGCATGTGGTATCGATGTGTTTCACCTTTATTTCATAGCACAAATTTACTCCACCCAGACTATGCCTCACAATAAGCATACTTATATAATTTCTATACACTTAGTTAGTTAGAAGAATATCATAACTCTTGGATATAGTGTAAGAAATCTTACTGTCACTTATACTATGATTATATTTCCATTGATAAATACATGAGGATTGTATACAAGATACCAATTCATCATTAACATCGTCATGCACATGCAAAAATTTATAAAGGAATGACCCTTGACCTTCTTCTTTTATTAATGAATCAACCTTAGAACAATTCACTGAGACAATGGATTGGGTTGTAAGAGTACAAAGCTAGAATAACCAAAATATAGAGGTTTCAACCTTGCTCCACCCTTTGGTCCCCAACTAGGTCTCTCTACCTCCTTCACAAGTCATTTTTGCACCCTGATGGGTTGTCTTGGCACACTATGATTCACCATCACCCTTTTGTGCCATCCACTTTTTGTCACAAATCTCACCTCATCCTTAGCTCCAGTCTAAATGATCGCAAGCCCCCAAGCCTCCTTTCACTCGAATCCTTCACAACATTCACTTCACACTTCCTTACACTTTAATTTGTGAGCTTGGTTGTGTTATAGAATGGTTAGTTTTGTTGATCCAAGTTGCTCCTTCCTCCATCGTGTGACTCATCTATTTATACAAGTTTTTCCTCATGTCATTTAACCATTTTCCTCTTTCACACAAGTTATCTCTCCCTTGTATGTTGGACACCTTCTGTTGCACCAACTCGTCATTCTTCCCAATGTCATCACTGCACACTTGTCGTGTGCACACATCTTCTCCATGTCATCCCTTTACACTTAGCTAACATTCATTTCATTGTTCATTTGTTCCAACTCACCCATCCCTTGCATCATCCTAACACCAAGCTACATGGGCCTTAGTTGGTCATTTAGGGGACTTGACCCACCTCTTGTTCCATCATGGTACCCTCCTCTGAACCAACATGCCCCTGTTTGACCTCCTCTCATTGTTTAATTCCTTTTCTAGTGCTATTTTCGCATACACCTTAGGGCGCTCATTTTTCCTCTTATGGACACATATTTGACATTTTTACCCATTTCTTGGCCAAGTACATTTCTCGGTCACTCATATCCATCGTGCCACTAAGTTGGCCACATTCTCCCAATGGAATCCCCAAGTGGCATTTTCTTGAATCCTCATGTTGGCTTGCCCTCACCCAACATCCTTTTTTTGGTTGCAAATTGTGTGTTGGAGATGTTTCCCATGTCACACACATTGGTTAAAGCTTTGCCCAATTATGGGACACTATAGCCATTTTTCAAAAGAGAATTTGTCTCATCTTACATAGCCTATTCCAATTCAGGGTGTCCTATTTCATAATAATTCTAATATACACAAGTCATCAATGCAATTTTCACATGCTACATTTCACCATGAGTTTGTAAGTGTGATGAAATAACACTAACAACTAGTCTAATGGCTTCAAATGTTTAGTAACCCACTAGGGTACGCAAGAAGTCGTTGAACTGATATTAAGATGTTGTAGATTCTTGAACACCCTTTTCAATTCTTCCCACTCACTATTGGTTGGATGAAACTGAGAGGCCCATGACTTTCAAATCCTTGCAGCAAATTTCAATTTGTATACTCTTGTAGATTCTTGGTGAAGTTCTCTTTTTCTTAGTGACTTCAACTTTAGAGGTAACCAAAAAAACCAATTTTTTTCCTAATAACATATACAAAATTTAACCAATAATTTTCATTTAAATATGCCTTAAATTCTCTCCATTTCCATTGCCACACATTTTAATATTTACATTAATAAACTTACCTTTTTTAAAAATTTACACTATAGAAAATAGTAAATCTAAGCTTCATTTTAATAAAATACTTTCATTAAAAAAAAGGCCATTCAAATGGTATGTGATGGGTTAGTGGCAAAGCCAAAGCTAAATAGTGGGCTACCCACTAACCTAGGGTTATGAAAAAATCTATGAGCTGGAGCTTAAACTTTTAAATGAAAGATCCTGAGTATAAATGTTATAAATATTATTGTTAATCATTACATTGATAAATGTGGTTTCTATTGCAATTGAGTTTGAGAAATTTCAAATCATTAAATTATGAATGATCTTTCTCAAATCATTAAATTATGAATGATCCAGATTTGATAATCTGGAAATATTCATTGTTTAGTAAATTATAGATAGACCATAAAAAAATTATATAACTAATTTTTTAGTTTCTTAAATCCTTATTACCTTTAATTTATTAAAATATTTATTAGACAGGGTTGTCTCATCATTTTCTTGCACTAACGTGGCTTGGGGTTATATTCACATTCACATTCGATTGTCACATTTATTTGTATCGGATTTCAATTTCGTTAGCCAAATTCATTCAAATACATAAGCACCTTCTTCAATTCAAGTAGTAAGAGGCTTTATCTAGACTCTGATCGTTTAATCGATTTCAAAAGATCTCGGGCAGGTTGAAAGTATAACCCGCTGAGAAAAATAAAATATGAGACGTACATACAGGCTCACCACAATCCCTGCAACAACTGCTTCCTTTGTGGCCCAGTGGTGGCCTTAGCTGCTTCCCTTCTCTATGAGTTTTATACATTTTGTACTATTACGTAATAGGCAAGGTAATCTATTAGTTTTTGTCGCATCTCTGTCAACTATCACAAGGACGAGTTTCAGGCGTCTGAGATTGAGATTAGGATCGCACAACCATAAGTTCAAGGGTTAATATTGATATATTTCAAAATTTAATAAAAAGAATGTTCTATGTTTAATATTATTATAAAAAATGTATTATTACAAATATTAATGTATATTAATTAATATTAAAAATTTAATAAGAAGAAAATTATTCGTTTAATTAAAATTGTAATTATTGATTAGCTTCTCAATTATTTATTTAGTTAATTAATGTACAACTTTAAAATGTATCTATTATTTCTGAAATATTTCTCTCTTATTTATATGGATATCCTTAATCAATGAACAATCATTAACCTATAACGTAATACCTTATATTCTAAATTAACATTTAGAGTTAGGGTTTGTATTAATACTTAGAGTTAGGGTTTTGGTTAATAATGTTTCTCTCTTATTTATATGGATATCCTTAATCAATGAACAATCATTAACCTATAACGTAATACCTTATACTCTAAATTAACATTTAGAGTTAGGGTTTGTATTAATATCTAGAGTTAGGGTTTTGGTTAATAATAGTTTTCCGATTACCTATGTCAACCACAATTCACAAGTTGTTCTATTTAGTTTTTAATTGAAAAATAACCTAATAGAAAATAAAAGAAAAATAATCTAATAGAAAATAAAAAAGCATGTTTAGAAATATAGGTTCTTAAGCGGTCGCTACACCTACATAATTTCTGAACACTATGGGCAATTTCATAATGTCTCTGCAGTCAATAATTTCTTTATTTTTAATCTATAGCGAAAGGAATCATTATGTAAAATTATTTCCTTATATTTTACATTTGACATTTTCTTGGATTGCAATTCTTTTCAAAGAATATTTTTTGTGGACATAACATTAATGGAATTTCCCCTTACAATTACTAAACATGTCAATACAAAAATGGAACAAACGAAACTATACACAGCGATTATCATCCTCAACTTCCTTCTCCCTTGACCATCATGGAAGACAAATGGACAATGACAAATAGAAAGTGTAGAGAAAGAAAGACAAAATGTCTAGTACAAATCATACCCTTTATTCTTAAGGCTTTGAGGGTGCACCTATGCACTAAAGGAGAGTTAAGGCTTTGAGGGTGTACCTATGCACTCAAGGAGAGTACACTTCTTTGAGTCAAAGGAGTGCGCTCAAGGAAGACTTGGTCTTTTGAATGGTGAAGTTCGAAGTAAGGAAAGGGAAAGAGGGTTAAGAAGTGTGCCTAGTGCCTTTGGAGGGAGCATGATGCACTTTCGAACAATGAAAGATTGTTCATCAAGGTTTCAGAGTGTGCTCATGTGCTCTTGGCCTTGGTGAAATCACTTTGAACCAAAAATTTGTCTAACATATGGGATGAGGGGTGAAAATATGAGTCTAGACATAGAACCACTTGCGACACAAATCAACTCATCAAGAGAGCTTAGACAAACATGAACAAAGGTAAATATTCATTGAAACACCACTTTATGCCTATTCCTCAAGTGCAAGGTGTAGTGTGTGCGATTGTGACCCAAAAGTATTATTTTGCTACAACAAATATGCTATGACCACGAAATGCACTAAAACATTTTCTGATCAATGTGACGACACTTGAGACCATGCAAAGAAACTTGAAAAATATAAAATAACATGACACGACACTTGAAGATCAAAACTATTGTAGATTTGACAATGATAATAGACTCCAAAATTTAAATATAGTGAAATTTTGTAAGATTTTTGAGATACACAGATCTAGATCTGCAAAGCAATAAACAAGCTTGGAAGAGAAGGAAGGAAGCGAGCAAGA
>APFE030209898.1:0-19306 GCA_000404065.3 Pinus taeda
AATTTTTTTTTTTTTTTTTTAAAATGAAATTTATTTTGGGTCAGCGGATTTTTTTGCGCCCGAATCGCTCCTAGTGTCGTGCGTGTAGCTCCCGGAGCAATAATTAAACGCTCGAGAGAGATCGGGAGTGATTGCTCCCTGATCGCTCCCGAACTGTAATTTTCGCTTTGGGAGCGGCGCTCCCGAAATCGCTCCCGATTTTGGCAGGGAGCATAAATTTTTTTCGGGAGCGCGCTCCCGAGCCGCTCCCGCCTGGAGTGCGGTTTGGGAGCGGGTTCGAAGGGGGGGAGCGCTCCCCTGCAACTCTGGTTCCAAGTATATTTACGTCTACTGAATACAAGCACCAACTAGGATATTAAAAACATAAATTCAATGGAAAACAAACAATTCCAATCTCAATTACAAAAATGACATAGACTCTGTCCAATCAGAGAACCTCTATTAAGTTTTGAACTTACTTGGGCTCCTTTCTTGGGAAAATGGCCCAATTTAGGAATTACATACAACACTGGATCTCATCTTGCTAATCAAGCCCTCCTTGGCTGATTTGGATTTCCTTGTTGCCCCTGCCTTGGATCCAACAAACTCATTGAGAAGCCTCTATCAATCTTGTGTTGTTGTATGGTGTCTTCTCTTTCTTCCTAGCCTTCCTTTTATAGCTTTACATTGAGCTAAATCCCTAACCCTAATCTTCAAAGTGATTGACCACTGAGATTAGATCTTGCCTCACTTGAGGTCAAGGGTTGAGATTAAAACATACTCACCAAAGTAATTTACTTTATTTTTCCGAAGTTTACTCTAGCTCAATAAGCCAACATAATAATTATGTGCTTTTCTTAAGTTAGACTTAGGCTGAGTTACAACCTCTTACTAGCTCATGTTATTAATGGGATTTGGCCTACTTATTGGAGATTCATCATTCTTATAACACCAGGGATTTTGAAAGGGTTGGTTGCTTTACTTGTGACTCTCTTTGGGGTAGTACTCTTGTCGTTATCTCCAATGAGTATGCTAGATTTTAATGTATCAATGTTGGGGAATTGCCTTTATTGTTTGAGAAATATTCATATTGCTATATTCTACATCCCTCACTTCATCATACTTCGATTCTCATCCTGAGTTTAAATAGGATCCATTCTCCAACCTATATGTTGGTGTTTCTCATTACTCTAGTCTTGGTGAGGTTATCCACTTATAGGATTTCGACGCCTGGACCAGGTCGTCATATGCACTAGAGATTGACCTAGAACCGTGGGCCTTCATAGGGAGTTAGATGATGGTATCGAGCTAGTTACAACATATGAGAGGCATCTTCTACAACTTAGGTAATCTCATGACATTTTATTCATGAATGTTATTGCATGCTATGTCGACATAGCCAACTAGTAATTGCTCCCTCACATTTGATGTTTCTTAGTGCTCCCTCACTCACTTCAATACCATTTTGTCCATTATGGCTTGCCCCTTAGTGGCCCACGTACAACTATCCACTTTGATGGTGAGTTTTCAACTCATATACTGTTGAAATTGTAGCTTGGGAGGTACTCCCATGAGCCTTGGTGTACTAGGTTGTGTGGAGAAAACTCACGAAAATGAAGTTTTGTGGGCAATATACCCAAGAGGTGGGTTTTGAACCCAAAGGAGTGGGTTTAAGACAAGAAAATAGTTTTTATTTCTAATATAAGTTGTGTTTGAGCATGTAGGCTCAAGTTGGTTAGGGACAAGGACATGATCCTTGGCGGCTAATTTACTCCGCCAAGAACACTATATATTAGGAAGACGTTGAGGTCATTTGAACACACATTGCAAGTGATCTCAAGAAGCATATCGAGCCCTAGAAGAACTCGTAACCCTCAGGAGAGGCCATAGTAAAAAGGAGTAATTTGTGGTCTATTTTGGTGTCTAAAACAAGCCGAGTCTGCTCAGGAGTGAAGGCTGAGGTTTTGTGGTAGTTTTGTGCCCTAAAAGGGATTTTCCCAGGCCGAGTTTAGGAGGAAGAATCCATCCCAGGTTTGTCTGTCATTCGAGCTTAGTTTTGTGCAAGAGGAGGGCTGAAACCTTGAAAGAGGCCTAATAAGCCTTGGTTTCATCTGTTGTGGTGGACTGAAGTGTTGAAGTTTCTAAGTTTACTTAGTTTAGAAACCCTTCATGCACTTTTCTTGATTTATTCCTACCTACTTGTTATTTTTCTTTAACAAGTTATTTACAAGTAAATACCGAAAATAAACACCAGTGCATGCTCAACATATTGGAGATCAACAACTAAAAGAAACAAGAACAAACACACCACATGACACCATTATGTTTGGGCCAATGCCCTTGGAAAAACCCAATGCGGGAAACCGGTGAAGCTATCTGAGGGTTTTCTTATTAAGCAATATCAGAGTACAATCTGGGTGCTGAAACTGGCCTACCTAGCAGAGAATTTCCTTAGCAGCTATACCTCACAGTTTGAGAGAAATATCCTGGCTGAAACCCTGGAAAATCCTTCCGGCAGCTCCTCAGCACAAAACTACTCTGTAACCTCAGCGTCTGCCCAATCTGGACTGCGTCAACCCCTCTCTGTCTCATGTTAGCCTTGCGTCAGCCCCAGGAGGCCCTGTGTCAGCTTCCTGGGCCTTTGCGTCAGACACGCTGGCCTCTCTGGTGCTATACGCAGCACTTGGTTGCCTCTGCGTGAGCCCTTGCTGGCTTTGCGTCGCTCTCCTTGGCTGCTGTGCTGCTCTCCCGGCACAATCTATGCCTTCTCTGTTTCTCTGTACTCAATGCCCCTCAGCTTCTTTCCCGATCACTGATTCTATCTCTCTTAGCAAACCCCATTGTAGAGAATAGAATGACTGATCACTCCGGTGTACTCTCCAAGTGACCCTCAAGCCTCCTCTTATACTTTTCCTGTTGATATATCAATGGCCGAGATTAAGTCCCTAATCAACGGCTAAGATTAGATTTGGCTTGATCCATGTCTTTTGGACCATTCTAACATAGATTCATATTAATACACATTAATATTTTATTTTACCTAAGTTTAGACTTAGGGACTCCATTAAAAATATTAATTATTTTAATATCTCCTGATCTGTTTAGAATCTGCCCAAACCCTTTCTGGGTATTGGAGATCTCATGTGCCCCAACCTCTCCACCAAATTTCGTGGCTAGAGCACATCCGATGCTATCCCAGATCAACACTCCCTCTTAGCGAGGACTGTGCTCTAGTAATACTCCTCACTAAGTATTACTCTAATCATCCGGCATCGGTACTTGTGTTGATGCTAGGCCTTCCTGCCCAATATCCTCTGCACTACTGCATCTTGTACTGCTACCCATGGTTCTGCCACTGCTGCATTTGTATGACAGCTCCCTCTGCGTCCCTGCTGCTACTGGTCCTTTCTCCCAGCACTGTATCTGTACTGCACCTCCTCTCATCATGCTGCGTCGTGTTGCCCACTGCTACACTGCAACATAGTTACTGAGAAGTAAGTAACTAATCTCCCAATCTAACCTCCCCGTTGGGCTAGAGACACCCACTGATGTTGAAACTCCCTTTGCCATTGACCAGTGCTCCCTCTCTGACCTCTGCGCTGCTACAACAACTCCATGCGTCTCGCATCATTGCACACCTCTCTGTGCCTTCCTGTAGTGGTGCAACACTCCTGTGCCTCTCGCACTGTTGCAGCCTGGTAGCTCTGTGCTGTTTCGGGACTCCTGCACTGTAGCTCTCTCTGCCGCTCCATTCGCATCTGTCTCTACCCACTCTGCCAGTCCCGCTACTTCTCGTCGGGGCACCCGTAGCAAGGTCTAACCCAAGAGGCTGGGTACCTCAAGGATCCTGCCCCTCATCGCCTGTAGTCTACCTGGCTATAGCTCGATGTCTCCCCACTTCCGCTCAAGTGGTGCGTGTGCACTCATGGCACAATCATCGTCTGTCAAAACTTCCTTCTCTGCCCATGTTGGTGCTGCCTTAGTCTCGGAAGACTCTCCCTTACTCTTCTTCCTTGGGCACTAGGTCGCATAATGACCCATCTCCCCACAGTGGAAGCACTTGATCTTGGAGAGATCTTTCTTCTTCCGCTTCTCCTGCTTTCCCTTAGATGCTAGGGCCACATCCTCCTCCTCCTGCTTGACCTTGATCCCTTTGCTGCTGCTACTTGTCTTCGACTGTCGTCTCATCTCTTCTTGGCGAAGAGCTGCTCACATCTCGTCCCAAGGTGGGAGAGTCCCTTTGGCCTAGGATACTCTGGACAAACACTTCCCAATCTTTTGAGACAACATTCAGGGTTGTCCTCACCTTAAGTTCCTGATCTGGTGTCGCTTCTATAACAGTCAATTGGTCTTAGATCTCATTCAGTCCTCCGAGGAAGGTGTCAATGGATTGACCCTTCTTCATCTGATACGACCTCATCTGGTTCTCGAGCAACATTCTACTCTGCACAGAAGTATGCTAGTACAGGTTGTTGAGAGCCTCCCACATCTCAACTACCGTTTCCTTCTTGGCTATATGTGGTACCACATGATCCTTGACCCCGTCAAGGATAATGCACTTGGCCCTCGCCATCGCCTCTTCGTACTTGTCATTATCATTGGGGTCGACTGGGATATCTATAACCTTCAAGGCGAAGTTCTTGACACGATTCCTGTCAAGCATCGATAAGATTTTGGCCTTCCAGACTGCGAAGTTCGATGCTCTGTCCAGTTTATCCTGGTCTCTTACCCCATGTAGTGTCATGACGCTCCTCTACTTCTCTCTTGGAAGTTCTCTGTTCGACTCCTCTGAGTCTCTACTTCCCGTTTGGAAGTTCTCTTTTGGACTCCCTCTGAGTCCTGATTTCCCTCCTGGAAATCCTTCTGTCGCTTGTTGAGATGCCCCCTACTCTGATCGTCTTGTGCAACTACACTGCTGATCCAGGTTCCTTGGCTAGAAACCCTCGGTAACAACTCCTCTGGCCCTGCTCTGTCAGCTAATGTTCTGACTACAGTCCCTCACCAGCTCCACTCTGCAATATTTTTGCAGCCTTCTAGACTCTAGCAACTGCCTCTCTGTGAACTGCGTCAGCCCCTCTTTGCCTCACGCTGGCTCCGTGTCACAACAGATGGGTCTCCGTCAGCCCTGGGATGCCCTGCGCCAGCAACGCTGGCCTTTCTGAGGGTCTGCACAACTCCCGACTTCTTCTGCATGACTCTGGCTAGCTCTGCGTCACACTTCTTGGCTTCTGCGCTGCTAGAAACAACTTCTGTCACCTCGGGACAACTGTTTTCTGCTGCTATTGCTCCGCTCGGCTAATGTCTTTTAGTCCTCCTGTGATCTGCAATCACGCTCTGATACCATGTTGAAGTTTTTAAGTTTACTTAGTTTAGAAACCCTTCATGCACTTTTTCTGATTTATTCCTACCTAATTATTATTTCTCTTTAACAAGTTATTTACAAAGTAAATGCTGAAAACAAACACTAGCGCATACTCAATATATTGCAGATCAGCAACTAAAAGAAACAAGAACAAACACACCACATGACACCATTATTTTTGGACCAATGTCCCTGGAAAAGCCTAATGCGGGAAAACCGTTGCAGCTATCTGAGGGTTTTCTTATTAAGCAATATCATAGTACAATTTGGGTGCCGGAACTGGCCTACCCAACAAAGAATTTCCTTAGTAGCTATACCTCACAGTTTGAGAGAAATCTCCTGGTTAAAACCCCGGAAAATCCTTCCGACAGCTCCTCAACACAAAACTACCCTGCAACCCCAGCGTCTGCCCAATCGGGACTGCGTCAGCCCCTCTCTGTCTCACCTTGGCGTTGCGTCAGCCTTTCTTGGCCTGCATTTGCCCCAGGAGGCCCTGCGTCACTTCCCAGGCCTCTGCGCCAGACACGTTGGCCTCTCTGGTGCTCTGTGCAACACTTGGTTGCCTCTGCGTGGCCCTGCATGAGCCCTTGCTGGCTTTGCGTCACTCTCCTTGGCTGCTACGCTGCTCTCCCAACACAATCTCTGCCTTCTCTGTTTCTCTGTACTCAATGCCCCTTAGCTGCTCTCCTGATCACTGATTTTATCTCTCTTAGCAAACCCCGCTCTAGAGAATAGAATGACTGATCACTCTGGTGTACTCTCCAAGTGACCCTCAGGCATCCTCTTCTGCTTTTCCTGTTGACATATCAACGACTGAGATTAAGTCGCTAATCAACAACTAAGATTAGATTTGGTTTGATCCATGTGTTTTGGACCATTCTAACACAGATTCATATTAATACACATTAATATTTTATTTTCCCTAAGTTTAGACTTAGGGACTCCATTAAAAATGTTAATTATTTTAATATCTCCTAATCTGTTTAGAATCTGCCCAAAGGACTCCATTAAAAATATTAATTATTTTAATATCTCCTAATCTGTTTAGAATCTGCCCAAACCCTTTTTGTGTATTGGGATCTCATGTGCCCCAACCTCTCCACTAAATTTCGTGGCCAGAGCACATCTGATGCTACCCCAAATCAACGTGAAGTTCCTCAAGTAATTGCGGAGGGTTTTCTGTGGTTCAGGCCAGCCCTAAAAGAGGCCGAATTAGCATCAGACTTTGACAAAGGTAGCATATATCTTCAGGCAGTGTGACAATGTCTACTGGACAGTGGTTAGGGTTGTTTTGTTGTTGGAGATCAATTGTTTAGGTGGATTGTGAAATTTGTTATCTAAGGAGTGTTTGACAATTGTGAAAAAGGCTAATTGTACAATGAGTTGGAGAGATAATCACTGTGAGAAGCTTAGCGAAATAGCGATAATATACAATGGCTTGGAAGGGATAATCCACTGTGAGTGAGCTAATGTTTTGGAGCTAAATATAAAATGAATTAAATGGCTAATTCACTGCAAGTGGTAGACCTATTTGGAGCTGAGTATACAAGCATTTCAAGAAGCAAATACCCTTGTGAACAACTGGTGTGTAGAGGTCTTGATGAAGCAATTTTTCTAAGTAAAGGTGGCAAAGGACATGCTAGGGGTCAAGACAAAGTGGATTGAAAGGGTTGGAGGCTAGCTACAACAAGTAAGTTAAGTTTTGATCTTGTTCTTGGGCAGATTGACAGCCGTAAATTGTTAACTTCAAGCCCTATTTTTTCGTTGTATCAAGACTTTATAAGGGCCATGGTCATTGGTATGGGAGCCCTATGTTTATTTTATTAAAGAAGTAATAAAAACAATTTTTGGGTCTGCAAGATTCTTGTGTACTTTGTTGATTCACTGTTGTTACATTTCCGCTGTGCAAAGAGCTTGAAGTTGTGTGTATTTCAATGTGTTTATGATTGTGATTAGACATAGACCTAATTTGAAGTACTAGGAAAAACCGACATGGTATTGGAGTTACTTTGAAGGGACAACTGCCTAAGAGTGTGCACAATGAACAACTAAGAAGGAGTTGGTTGCCTTGTTGTTGAAGGACTAGCAACATGGCCAAGTTGGTTACTAGTCTAAGATATGAGGATAGGTTGGATGGGTTGTCCAACTATAGTCCTTGGAAGGAAATGATTAGGTTGGTCTTATTGGTGAACAAGATATGGGAGTTTGCCGACAAGGAAATTAAAAAACCAACAAACCCCAAGGAGTTAGAAGTATATGAAAATTTGGATGTGAAGGTTACGTTGATCATCCTAGATGGTGTGAAGGATCACTTGATACCTCATCTAACTGGGAAGAACACTACAAAAGAGATGTGGAAGGCTCTTCCGGACTCGTTCCAGAATAAGAACAAGAATTGGTTGTTGGTATTGAGAGAGAAGCTGAAGAACACCAGATGTTGGATGGCAAAGGTGTGTCTCCGTATCTGACGAGGCTTTCTCAAGTTCGTGATGACCTTGCTGTCATTGGACAACATTCCACATTCTGAGCTAGTGAGGACTGCTTTGAAGGGCTTGACCAAGGAATGGAAGCCATTTATTAAAGGGATTGTTGCTCGAGATAAGCTGCCATATTGGAACAGGTTATGGGACGACTTCGTCCAAGAGGAACTCCGGGACGGGGATCTTCGTAAGAAGTCTAATGAAGAAAACATGGCTCGAACTTGCAGGAAAGATGTGTTGTGAAATCTAGGGCAGCATATAGTTAGGGCTTTTAGCTTGATTTCCCTTAAACTTTGACAAGTTCTTGTAATATTTTATTAGTTTTTCTTCTAGATTATTATGTTTCATCATCAAGAAAAATGCCAAACATAGAAGATCACAAAAGCAACAAGAGGAACACCAGAGATAGGCTCCAAGCTAGGGAAAAACCCCTCAATAGGGGAAACCCTCGATAACTCTTTATAGAATCAATTCATAGTAGACTTCCAAGACCATAGGTCCTAGACCAACATACCAAGACTAGGCCAGCCATCCAACCAAGAGATCTTCTCCTCCAACGAATTCTGCCCGTCTGTTGAAAAATTCAGACCTATAGAAACCCTAGTCTTCCATAGGAACTTCGAGAAATTTCAAAGACTTGAAAGATTAGCCTTCCTTCTTTCTTCGACGTTTTTGAGTCCTCTTCTAGGACCCTTGCACTTCTTTCTTGACTACAAAACCATACAAGAGATGTGTGTGATGAGTAAGTCTTTGACGAGGTCAAAGTCCTTTTTTATACCTTTCGCTGGGGTTAGATTAGGCCTCTCTAGGCCGACTTGATGAGGACTAGCCAACCTGGTCTTGGTGACATTCTAGACAATACTTTTACATAAAAATATTTTTTTTTTCTTGATACATGAGCCCTAAAACGGTTTTTACATCATGACTTTGACTTGTCTCAATACAAAACCCCTAGAGCACTCAATGGGTCCTTGGACCTAGGACAAATAGCCATGTGCAAGAAACCCATTCTCAAAATAAATAATTTTTCTTTTATATATAGCAAATACAACAATGATTACATCATGTCATGATACAATTATGAAGACTGAAACTAGTTACATTCTTCTCACTTTCCATATCATCAATCTTTACCTGCTGCATATTCACGAACCAGTCATTATAGAGCTTGAAGATAGCTTCCTCTGATCATCAGGAAAGTGATCTTGTCGAGACATGATTATTCAGTTATCTGTAAACTTCTACCTTTCCTGTCATTGTCGTATCAATTCCTTTAGAGCATATGCCAAAGTCATCCACTCAATTTACGGACTTGAGTCACAATCTTATAGTTTCTATCTGTCGCATATCTTTGTGCAATGTATCTTTCCAGGTAGCAGAATCATATCGAACCATCAAATATCAGAGTCATCGGATCATAGTAGCTTTCATCACAATATGTCATGTCTTGCCTTCATCATATATTCAATCATCAGGAAGAGTCATCTTCACATCAAGCCATCCTGTCAGGGCATTTGTAACTCCCTCTGAAGTCAGCAGTATTTTCATACTTTACGAGATCATATCGGATGTTGATCATGTCTTCACCCGGAAGAGTGCAAACAAGTCCAAAGCACAACATGCCAATGCAACCAGGCATAATCCTGCAAACTGCCCTTCCTGCACATTGAAACCATGAGTTAAATCAAAGAAATATTTTAACACATGCATACCTTCATCTTGCCTGATCATGTGACATCATCGTGTTGCAACTTTATCGTCAAGCCTCTTGGAAGCTTGCTCCAAATCTGAGAGAAAATATTGACAATATCATCATGGTCCTTCTTCTACCAGGCAAATAAATCTTCCCATGAAGTCTTCCAATGGAGGATCTTTGAGGGATCCTCACCAACCAGCTGCTGCACGAACCTTTTATTATCTGCTAGATGACTGCTATAGATGTACAATGAATTCTTTAGTATGCTGTTGCCAATTCTTCCTTTCCACCTATCAGCTTATAATGCCAACCCTTTTGACCAGGCATCAATATTCACACGGTAGTTTTTCACATGAATCTTATTTTATGAATCAGAGAACCCAAGGATCTAACTTGTTTATTTAGTTACTATTTTCAGGGTCCTTATAGTTCCCTCCTTCCATCGTACTTATCAAAACATAGAATCTATCCATCTTCCTTTGCTTTCTTCATGATGTACCTGCAAAGTTTATTGACAAAACTACAAAACAAAACATGTAATAATTAAAGCATGATGTCAGCTTGTCAATCTAGGGTATTGATGGAATTTTAAAGGATGGACTACTAGGTTTTTCAAGTACGGACCCTAGATCTAGGGACAAGATATCATGCTTAACACATCATCCTCGTGCATTTATTCTGGGGTTATCATATACCTTAGACTATTCACAAGTACTTAGAAAACAAGAAATAGGGATATGATGAGGGAACAAGCAAATGAGTGATAGGGTTTCCATATGGCTAGGGTTTGTCATGAACCATCTAGGATTTACAATTCCTAGATATCAATGACCTTCAACAATGAAGTCTACAAACCCTAGAATCAAATAAGCCAGTAAACCCTTAAATGTTAGACGCTAAGCAAAATAATATGATATACATACCTCATGATTACGTACCTCTGTCCTTCATGATCGTAGGAGGCTGCCTTCTTTTAAACGAGTTAAACAGTAAGGCTGCTACCTTTGTCTTTTATGAGTGACTGCTACAGGGCTTCAAGTTGATCTTCTATCACTGATTCCAAGGAGACTTTTCCTTCTTCTTGAGACAGAGCTCAGAGATCTTCAATTTGAAGACAGGGACCTGCTGTCCTTTCTGTCACTGTTACAAAATTATAACTTCTTCCACTGCCTGAGGCTTTCCTTGTAGACTAGACCCTAGGTCTAGGACTTCTTACTGCTTTCTAGAATGTATAAGACAAATGGAACTTTTGAATGCTGCTATAAGAACTTGAGACGACCCTCTGGTTAGTGCTTTTTCAAAACATTGATATATATACTTGAGTTGTTCTTCTTAATAGGTGACCTATATTTCCAATATATATATACACACACAGAACTGCTTCACAATATCTCGGTTTGCACAGGTCTGGACCACTGAGGAGACCTTCAAAGTCTGCTTCTACTATCACTGATGTGTGTCGAATTTTAATATATGTATGCTCAGAACTGCTTCCTTTTATCATAAGAATCTCGGCTTAGCTGATCAGACTTTGGACTATGAATGTACAGGACTGTGTTCTTTAAGTGTTGTGAATATTGCTTGGAAATGGGCCTTTTTCTTGAAGATCTATTCAATAATTCGTTCTTGGATACCTGTAGCTAGAGTCTTTCTTAAAGGGATTCTCTAACCCAAACACACTGACTCTTTTACCCTTCAAGTACAGCTCTTTTGTTACTGTAGATGCTTTCAAGTTGGCAATAATATCCTTTTCTAGAACACCAGTAGTAGATGAGATTTAACTGACTTCCAAAAGTTGTGGATTAGGATCACTTCACAAGATTGATATATGAGCTTGTCCTATGGAGCTTCACCAAACAAAAGTGTAGTCTTGATAGGATTGTGATAAGTATATAAGAGGGTTGCTAAGTCAGCAACTGATGCATACTTGAAAAGAAAAAATCTTCCAAATCACAGCTCCTATATTGCTGTTCAGATTCAAACTATATATATATATATATATTATGTTTTGTATCACAGGAGATTTGGTTTCCTCTTTGCTGTCTGTATCTTCAAATGGGTTTGCAAAATAGGGTCACAGTGCTTCCAATTCACTCGGTACCTGATTTGGCTCTTTGCTGGCTGGAAGGGCTACCTTCTGTTCCACAAAGAGACTCATTCAAACTTGGATTCGGTCACCCACAGAGTACTGTAACTTCAGACTACAATAATTACTTAAGATCTAGGATTTTTGTGCACAGAACTTTGTTTTCTCTCTTAATTAATTCGGTCCTGTATAGTCTATTTTCTTAGCTTCCAGGCCTTTAAAAAATTAAAAATGGTGTTTCTAGGCTGTTCAAAAAGACTATGTTACTCTTGCACAGGTCTGCAGCCCTAATCTCAGAGTATTGTCACAAATCTCAGAGTAATAGACTTGTATATGTGTCCAGAAATTTGATCTATCAATTCGTCCTTCCTTTTACTTGTTTTGACTTTTCAGATAGGCTTGAAACCCTTACTCAAGTGATCTTCAAGCTGCCTCAAATTGTTGAACCTAGCTCTGAATCCATGTTGAGAAATCTAGGGCAGCATATATTTATGGTTTTTAGCTTGATTTCTCTTAAACTTTGACAAGTTCTTATGATATTTTATAAGTTCTCTTAGAATATTATGTTCTTTCATCATCAAGAAAAATGCCAAACATAGAAGATCACAAAAGTAACAAGAGGAACACCAGAAATAGGCTCCAGGCCATGGCAAAACCCCTCAATAGGAGAAAACCCAGATAACTTCTTCTTATAGAATCAATTCAAAATAGACTTCCAAGACCATAGACCCTAGACCAACATACCAAGACCAGGCCAGCCATCCAATCAAGATATCTGCTCCTCCAACAAAGCCTGCCAGTGTCTTCTGCAAAATTCAGACCTGTAGAAACCCTAGTCTTCCATAGAAACCTCGAGAAATTTAAAAGACTTGAAAGATTAGCCTTCCTTCTTTCTTTGCTGTTTTCGAGTCCTCTTCTAGGACCCTCACACCTCTTTCTTCACTGCAGAACCATACAAGGGAAGTGTTTGATAAGTAAGTCTTTGAGGAGGTCAAAGTCCTTTTATACCTTTTGCTGGGGCTAGATTAGGTCTCTCTAGGCCGACTTGATGAGAACTAGTTGACCTGGTCTTGGTGACATTCTAGACAATGCTTTTACATAAAAATATTTTTCTTTTCTTGATACATGAGCCCTCAAAGGGTTTTTACATCATGACTTTGACTTGACTCAATACAAAACCCCTAGAGCACTCAATGGGTGCTTGGACCTAGGACAAATAGCCATGGGTAAGAAACCCATTCTCAAAATAAATAAATTTTCTCTTACAAATCTATATATATATATATTGACAAATACAATAATGATTACATCATGTCATGATACAATTATGAAGACCGAAACTAGTTACATTCTTCAACAAGATGAAGGGCAAAGCGAAAAAGGACTTTAGTAAGGTGGTGTTATAGGTATGGCGAGCATGGTCGCTATGCAAGTGTCCACGTCAAAAGAAGGGAGATAATGAGAAGGAGGAGACAACAATGGCTACTACATCTCCAGCTGAGCTAGATGACTCCTCAAGAAGGTTTGAGGAAGTCTTTGCTCTGGTTTCTCATTTCTCCAAGGGTACCATTGACGAGGGTGCATGGTTAATTGATTGTGGGAAGTTTTTGAGACTCTAACTGAATGGGACTCAAAATTGCATGTGAAGGTTGGCGATAAGATCCAAAAGGCTATCAGTGGATCAACTGTTGTGCCATTCAGGATGGAGTTAGGTGGGCTGCTACGAGTTAAAGATGTACTGTGGGTACTACAACTCAAGTGCAACGCTTTCTGTCTCTGTGATTGAGGCGAAGGGGTTTGAGTGTTAGTTTTTGTAGCATTGAGTGGTGTTCTAGTCTCGACAGATGTTAGAGAGGCTAAGAAACATTAGGACTCCATAACCCAGAAAAGGTTTAAGGAAAATCAACCTATAGATGTCTTAATTAAGTTAATTAATCAGTAATTAAAATTTTCATAAGTCTAACTTAAGTAAAATGATTAATTCACAGTAATTAATTGAGTAAGGTGAGATTTCTTTAGGTAGTAAAGAAGATCATTTGATAAATAATTAATGGAAATAAAGGAGAGGGATTAATGCTGCTTGAATTATTGGAAATCCTGGTAGGGTTCCTTTCGAGACTTCGCAGACTGGCCATGGCTTCCGTGTACGCGTCCAAACGATGGTTCAGGCCCGAGGAAAACAAAGGGATTGATCGAGCTCGAGCGGTCTTAATGGATCTAGAGTTAGGAACTAGGGATAGCCTCTGGATGGGGTTTTATGGTCAAATCTTCATGCTCGATAATTTCGTTTTTGGTCAGAATGGCGTCGGGAACAATTGGGCCAAGGGGCTTTTAACCGAGGGAGCTGAACTAATCGTTTCCATTCTTGAAATCATCCGCAAAGAGACCGAGATCTGTAATTGCCTCCAAGCAATCACTGTCGCCATCATTCTGCAATTGGAGGAGGGGAGCTTCCTAGGGCTAGATCGAAGCTTTCACGCAGTTGGGAGATTAGGTCTCGGGCCTCAGGCAGTGCTAAAGCCTGGATCTGGCAAAAGATCTATCTTTTTGGCTGCGGATGCTTCTTTCCATGGATCACACGCAAATGGGTTCCTAAAGGCATGGCTGCTCCACAGATTTGTCTACGAGATCAAGGCAGAGATAGACTGCTTCAGGCCATTGACGACTAGGAGCAAGTGCCTAGCGAAAATCAAGGGGGCAAGGGCAAATCAAGTCAATTTCTTATTACATGCACCCTAGATTATGGAAGTCTGGCATCGAGGTAGGGTCTTTCTACGCAGATCTAGATGGGTCGGATCTGGCAAGTAACGAAGCAACTTTAGTGGAAAAGAAAGATCTCCAAACGGGTTCCGGGTCGCAGATCGCCAACAATGTCGAGAAAACTCCCAAGAATTTTCAAATCTTCGTGAGAACGCCCACGGGTAATACAATATTGATATGGGTTTATGCCACAGACAGTGTAATAGATTTGAAAAACAACATTGCCAATCAGATTGGCTACCCGGCTGGCAAGCAACACTTATTAACAGGGGGCAGATCACTACAGGATTTCAGATCCTAAAAGGACTACAACATCAAACCAGGATCTACAATCATTCTCAAGACTTCGAGGAGGTGCAACAACCAGCAAATTAACAGAAGAAGGAAGCGGATCCAAATTAAATTGCATCTGAAATCTACACCAGCAACACAGAACTGAAGGAACATCTTACAAGAATATTTTACAAGGTGGAAAGCTTCCCCAACAGCTCCAACGCAGGTTGGATCAGAACCAAGTCCATACATAGTGGAGCAACTGCAGAACAATCGATACAGCAGAAGCAAAGAAGGTATGCTGCAGCTATGAAAAGCTAGCCATCATATGCCGTTTTAACGGATTTTGGCCAAAGCCCTTGGATCTCTTTCATTGGATCCTCACAAAATGGTCTCTGGACTATGAGATCCACCTCTGTTCCAAGGGGTTTTTTATAGTTAAATTTCAATCATCAGAAGTCAGAGATCTCGTGATTCAGGAAGGACCTGGGTTCTGGGGATCTTCAGGTCTCTTTATAACTCCATGGTTACCGGAATTTGATGCAAACACATTTGTTGTTTCTAGAATGCCTGTATGGGTACGTCTTCATAATCTCCTTATCCATTTATGGGACCAAAAGGTACTCGCAAGCATAGGCAACACCATAGGCAAATATATTAAAATGGACACACAAAGAATAGATGAAAGAATTTCTACTTTCACACGCATATGCGTGGAAGTAGAGCTCAGTAAAGGATTACCAGGAAGCGTAAAACTGAAACACAAAGACCGCAACTGGATGCAGTCATTAGATTATGAAAATACAACTTTCAGGTGTAGAATATGTAGGCAAACTGGACATCTCCAAAATACATGTCCAAAATACAAAAAGAATAGCTGTAGAAGGAAGAAAACTAGCAATCAACAAAAGGGATGGAAAATTATCCATTTAGATTCGGATGAGGAGGAAGAATATGAAGAGGAAGAACTTGTTCCAAATGAAAACAACCAAACAGAAACTCAGAAGACTTCTACACAAGAGCCTATGGAATCACAATCCAGAAAGAATTCAGCTTCAATGGAAATAAGTGGAACCAAAAGGCAACATTCATCAGACATCTCTAATTCAGACAAGGAAAACCCCCAACTCGACGATGAAAATCCACTTCAACTTGTTCCCATGTAATATTTCTAATTAGCCATGGCTAATTGGAATATTCGATTTTGTCCAATTTTTGCCTTCTATAGTTATTTGTAAATAAAAAAGTGAGGACGGGGGACATAACTCACTTTAAGAATAAAAAGTCACTTCCTATTAGCACAACGTTGTGACTTAAAGGGGAGCCAAGGGGGCCAAAGGGGGACACAGAAATGGGGCCCACATAGACGCATGGAGGGACTGCGCAGGAGGAAAGAAACGCATGGCAAAAAGGGAATCACGCAGGAGGAGGTGAGCCTAGGGATTGTGAGAGGCAGAGGCTATAAAATAGAGAGGAGCCCCCTCATTTTGGATCATTCAGTTATGTGCATCTTGAGCTAGTCATTTCGACTTCTAAGCACGCTGGCTGTTTAGCTAGTCTGCAGCACTATTTACTGGATTGAGTCTCTGTTCGGAGATCTCACCCTTAGCCCCGGGGGACTTCGAGTGCCTGCTCGGGCAAGGTATTTCCTTTGGCATTTTAGCAGTAGTTTTATGAGCATTTCAGCAGCGTTTTGGAGGACTGCGCAGCACTGGGAGAGGGACGCAGTGCTTTCTAGTAGTAGTGTTGGATTGGGGTTTTTGCAGGAGGATTCATGTTGGGTGATTGAGCAGGGGACCAGCCCTTGCCTATTGGAGGATTTTTGGCAGAGTTTCAGGCAGAGTTTAGAGGGCTTTCCTTTAGTGGCAGAGCAGAGCACTGAGGAACTACGCAGAACCCCAAGTGGGTGATTTTCAGGGGTCGGCTATTCCAGGAGAGCTTTCTAGGCTTTTCTGGGTTTCTTGAGTAGAGCCCGATTCTAGAGTTTCCTCATTTTCAGAGGAGGGGAGTAGCCCCAAATCATCATTTGTTTCCTAGCAGCAGCAGTGGCACAACAGTGCTCTAGCAGCATCCACGCAGAGAGGCCATTTCTTGTTGAGAGCTTTTCTTCACTTGCCTTGAGTAAGTCGAGGTGCCATATGTCTGATCACCTCTTGTACTCATATTATTACTTAGTATAATAACATGGCTTAGCATTTATCGCTACATTTTTATGTATTTGCTTATATTTCCGGTTTACATTATTATATGCTGTTCCACTGTTATTTTATCACCTCGGGTTATTATATTATTTGCACATATTTGATTGGAGTTTTGCTGGGGTTTGAGGAATATTCTGGGTTAGGAATATTACAGTGGTATCAGAGCATAGATCTGGCTCAACCTGTGGAGCTGGCAATCTATGACACCGGGTTAAAAACCCTACATTTGTTACAGAGGTAGGAGATACAGAGACACTGGACGTAGGTTGGAGAATACCTATGGAGAGGGAGACTGTGTTCCGGTGGTGGACGTAGAATAGGAGGAGCTGGTGGTTGACATAGAACAGAAGGAACCGATGGTGGACGCAGAGCAGATGGCAGACGAGGACGGGAAGAGATCTGTGGATATGCTCCTCAAATCAGTGTAGGATCTGTCGAGGCAGATTGGGGTGATGGGGCAAAGATTCACGGCAGTAGAGGCCAGACAGCGTGAGATCCCACGAGTTTTTCAGATTGGTGAGGGATTAGGTGCATCCCATCATTTGCCAGAGCAGTGTGATACTGCGCAGCAGGTGGCCTCGCATGCCCCTACACGCTCTACCATGCCCGCGTTCTTAGGAGCAGACACGGGGGTCGAAGCCCAGCAAGAGGCAGAGCCCGGCCATATGGGCGATTATTTTGCAGAATACCAGGCATATGGGCAAGAGTTCAGGGATGCCCTTTCATTCAGAGACTTTGTTCAGCTCCAGTGGGATATTAGGCCCCACGATCATCACAGAGGAAACCAACATTACCATGATGGTGACACCCACTGTGCAGCGAGTAGATTCCACTTGTCTACGTTTGATGGTTCATCAAACAGTTCGGCAAGGTCTTGGGTGGAGAAGCTGGACATTTATTTCCAGCTTAACCAGATGTCGGAGGCGGAGGCCATCAAGGTCGCAACATTGCTTTTGGATGGCGAGGCCCAGGATTGGTGGTTTCATGGGATGATTACACTCGGGCACTCTATAGTGACGACATATGCAGAGTTTACCAGGAGATTGATGGAGCAATTTGATCGGAGGGATCCAGAGCAGCATTTTGTTGAGCTGACGAGGCTCAAACAGATAGGGAGCCCAGGGACCTACATTGCAGATTTCTTGAGGGTGTCTGTGATGGTGCCAGATCTATCCATGACACGGAGGGTCTATATGTATGTTGAGGGGCTAGCAGAGCCACTTCGGGGTCTAGTTTGATCCACTAGACCAGCCACGCTCTAGGACGCTATCAGTAGACTCGGGACTTACAGGATGTCTTACCTAGGACCCGGACGCCTTATCCCCAAAGACAACCTTTTCAGTCTAAGGGGAAGGATGTGAGGATTCCACCTCCAAAGGGGAATCCAGGACAAGTGTAGATCGAGGACGATGTCAAGAGGGAGTTGAAGAAGAAGCGGTTGTGCTTCACATGTCAGGAGCCGTGGGCACCAGGGCATAAATGTGCTGCTGGTAAAGCGCATTTTATTGAGGTCTTCTCCGAGAGCAGTGGAGAAGAGGATGACGAGGATGATGTGGAGGCAGGAGATAGCCATGCCATACAGGGAATTTTGCCACCTCCACCGCCAGTAGCAGGTGGTGCATCTTTTGCACCTACCGGAGGGGCCCTTGCAACATTGCGAGGAGTTCCCAAGTATCTGATGCTACCCGTACGAGGGACAGTACGTGGCCAACGGGTATCAGTTTTGGTTGACAGTGGGGCAACCCACAACTTCATCGATGCACAAATGGTTGAGCGGAGAGGTATTCAGACAGAGAGCTTTGATGGGTTTTTAGTCTTGGTCACAGGAGATCAGACCATGACGTGTGCTCGATATGTGCCAGAGCTTTCAGTGACGATGGGCACCTACACATTGATTGACCACTTTTTCGTGGTTGATATCCCAGACACCAACATGATACTGGGTGTTCAGTGGCTTATCACTCTAGGGAAGGTCACGGCGGATTGGAAGACCCTAGAGATGGAGTGGGATGATGAGAAGACAGGGAGGCATGAGAAGATACGGGGACAACACACATATCTGCCTCAGACTTTGTCGGCTCATTGGATGGAGGCAGTCTTCCGGAAGGGAGACATAGAGTGGGCAGTGGAGCTGTGGGCATCAGAGGCAGGGACTACAGGGTAGACGGTACATCCAGAGATCCAGTCCATCCTTGATCAGTATGCCATAGTGTTTGGAGAGATTCCACCAGGACAACCACCGGATTTGGGGTTTGAGCATACCATCGAGCTTGAGCAAGGCATATAGGGAGTGATCATCACCCCCTATAGGCACCCCAAGGCCTATCAGGATGAGATTGAGCGGGCTATCTAGGAGTTGCTGGCTCTTGGGCACATTTGACCGAGCACAAGTCCTTTTGCTTCTTTTGTGGTGTTGGTGAAGAAGAAGGACGGTACATTGAGGATGTGCATTGACTACAGGGCCCTGAA
>APFE030209905.1:0-20744 GCA_000404065.3 Pinus taeda
AAAGACTCTCAACTTTCTTTCCTTAGTAGCTAGGATTTTCATTGCCAAAAGAAGATTAAACAGTTGTTTATCATCTTAGACTGCATTTTAGGAATTGTATACACATCACGCGGTGAATCTGAAAGGAAAATGTTAAACAAGATCAACTATAAAATAAATTTAATGAATCTAAAAATGCTTTGGAACCTAACGCATAACATCTAGAAGTCTAGGCTAGAGACGTATTCCGGCGTCGTAAAACCTGGTAACTGTTTCTTTCATTGTTGGTTGGGTGATTCCTCCACTCTGAGATAGCAAGTGCCAGTATGGACTTGTGCTCCCATGTACCGTCGAGTATATATTGGGAGACCACAATAGGCTGCATCCTTTATCCTTAGAAAGCCGTGTCCGCCGCCCTATCGATCGCAATGCACTAAAAACAGCATTCAAGAAGATTGATTGCCATACCGTAATAAGTATTCTGCAGTTTTGTGATGGGTTTGGTAATCCCCTCTGCCTAGATTTCTAGAGCTTACAAGAAAAGGTCCATCTAAACACTTGTCACTTCAGGCTCATTAAAAATCGAAGGCAATTAGAGTCATATTTTGTTTTTTCGCGACTCTTTAAAATTGAAAAAACAAACTGTGTCAAAGTGTCTAAAATTTATTTTAATCGGAATAACATCACAAGTTCCCTCATTGGTATTTAGGTTGAGAAAAATGGAGTCTACCAACCAAGAATTTCCCCTTGGAGGAAATCCTAGTCCTTTCTCCTCTTGGGGAGATGTTGGTGCACCCCATATGGCCACATTGTCACTTCTAGGGTTGATGATTGGTTTGCCCATCTGGCTCTTCTCTACCTTTGTCGTTCAGAATACCGTAATTCTTGAACAATCAAGTCAACAACTAGATGATACTAGAGTTGCCCCCCAACCTTCTACTTCGTCTGTTTCTCCCTCTCCTCCTTCCTCTTCGCTTGATAAAGCTGGTAAAGCTAAATATCAAGTAACTGAGAAGAAGAAGAAGCAGAAAGAGAAAAAAGAAAAGAATAAGAAAGAACCAAAAACGAAAGGGGGCAACCATGCATTTTCTAGTGAAAATCCTCACACCACACCGTCTAAACCTAAATCTCCATGTGTCATTTGAAATGGAGACCACTATCATCGAGATTGTCCTTGCATCCCTCAGATCTTAAGGGACTGGTCTCCTCGTTTGCACAATCCGGTGTCGTCAACCTCTGATGATCATGTTGAAAGCACACCATCAACCAGTGAAAGCAAAGTATTTGGACAGAAAAGGAATCACAAATTTCCTTGTAAATTGTGTGTAGGCGATCACGCCGTCCATCATTGTCCCTTCCTAGACGAAGCTAAAAGAGTTTTGGATGACCATCTTGCTTCACCGCTACGGCTCCCTCCTGGATATAACAAACTTTTGCCAAGTCCACCACTGGTTGAAAATCTGGCTGGCATGCCTTTGTGGTCGGTCGAAACATCTATCATTGAAAATGAACCCTCTAAATCCATACCTGAAAAAATTCAAAAGGTCGAGGCGGCAGTGTACCAGGTCTTGCCTTCAGAATGTTCATCTTCGAATGATACCGTCACTGAAGAGAAAGAGAATGACACCGTTCAAATTATTTTCGTAAACACAGACTCCGATAAACTTGGGGGAAGTCTACCCATTCCTTTATCGTAGGAAGGAAGTTCATCAGAGTCATATCTAGCCGTTTATTTGGTCCCACCTCCAAGCAACGTAGTCGTTTCCTTTGACTGGAATCTACTAGGCAGACTCCGTTTACCAGCTAGTGTACCATTCCAAATCATTGTACAAGCTTACAGAATGGTCATGGCTAGTACCATCATAGATGAAGGGGCTTCTGTGAGTATCCTTTCCTCAACTGCTTGGAAAGCACTTGGTTTGCCATCGCTTTTGCCTGAAATGAGAAATCTGACAGGCTTTGACAAAGGAACCAGTCGACCATTAGGGATCCTTCCCAATGTGCCCATTACGTTAAGAAGGAAAATTGTTCACATGAATGTGATGGTATTCCAAGGACCCCTGGATTATAATCTACTCCTTGGGTGTGAATATATTTATTGCATGGGAGCCGTCGTCTCCTCACTCTTTAGAGTAATGTGTTTTCCGCATGAAGGCAGAATGGTCAAGCTCGTAGACCAACTTTCATTCCCCGATTCACACATAGCAAATAGTAAAATTCCATCCCTAAATGGTCTTCTCATGCAAGGAATGTCTCATCAATCTCCAATCCGTCCGCTTGATGAGCACGAGTGATTCGGGAGGATATGGCTAAAACCTAGGGGGCATGCACTCTGGCCTGCTTCGGCAAGGAAACTCTAGGTATAAAGTAGGTTTCCGCAGAGGAAGATGACTAGTCCAATACCCGTCCTTACAGGAAAAGGGAGTTAGACCAGAATAAGATTCCCTCGTCAAGGTTAGGAGGTTGGGATTTAGAAGCACCCTGGTCCAGATGGACTAAGCCAGTAAGTGTTTCTATCTACAACGTGGATGGAAACTATCTTGCAAAAGTAAGAGCTTCTATATGGTAACCTGGAAATTTTTCATTATACCTGGGGGTATGCAAACCGTTTTCCATGCAAGCAAAGAGAAATCATTTATTTTTTAAATTTGTAGGTCCTCTAACCCTTTAAACTCGTAGGATTGGTCGTTTCCTAGCTTAGATAAAGAAAGGATCCAGGGCAAAGATTTAAAAGGTGCAAGCTCCATAAAAAATGGCATCTTAGATGAGATATCCTTATTGTATCACTGGCACGAGCAGTTTTAATACGGAATTCAAGCTCGTTAAAATATAAACATAAGAAATGAGCAAATGTTTCCCTGAGATTTTAAGCTCATTAAAAAATGAACCAATCCCCGGTAAATAACCATTGTGAATGCATTATCATTAGCTTTTGAGCCTTGGTCATGTTCTCATCATCACCTCCACTCTATTTTAGCCAATAATTCGCCTCCATTTGATTGTTTACCCCTTTTGAGGAACATCTGTGAAGATTGATTCTGTTAGCCATCCTTATGACACTGCCGTGATGGAAAATTCCAAACCTTACCTGGAATCAACTGCTACCCGAAATCATCACTCATTCCTCAGAAAACGAGTCTCCTTTAAGCTCTTTTCAACTGACTCGTAAAATATGAAAATATTGCTGAGCGATTAGCCTCTTTGGCTCGTTAAAGTCATCGGAAGTGCTATCCCTCCTCTAGATTTTAATCTTTTTGGACTTGAGGGATTATTACACAAAACGATCGAGCGCTTGTATTATTCGGCTCATTAAAACTATCGAAAATTCATCCCTTTCGTATTATTTTACGCTTTTTCGGACTTAAGGGATTATATGACGAAAAAGAATCATTGAAGTTTCCTTTCCATCCCTTTCAGGCTCTCTAAAATTGAAAAAGTACCGAGTTATCTTTGTCGTTAAACTCGTTAAAACCTAATAGCGACAAACTTGTCCAAATGGACGAGAACGAGTTTCACTGTCGCTAGGCTCGTTAAAACATAGCGACAGGTTCGCCCGAAGGGAAAATTATAGAACAAGCATATGTTATCCTCCTCAATCTTGACAAAAATAAATAGGTACTAGTCAGCAATGACTGGGGAAAATTGGGAAGAAAACTTGAAGAAACTTTATTGCTAGCAAGTCGCTCTTGAAAATGACACTTTCTCTCCGCATCCGAGTCGGGATGGGTTGTTCCGTTCACTGTTCATATCACCATTGGTTCGTCACACCTACCAATCCATCGTCAATGTTGCCGATATGTTCAAGAGAAGTCGCCAAGAGAATTCACCTGTGTCTCACCCACTGCAATACATTCACGCTCCATTATTTCATGACCGCCACCCTGAACCCTGTATGATCAGGGTGTTTTCACCTCCAAAATCATTTGCTCCATTCTGTGTCATAGATGTGGGATTCATTAAGGCCCTTCTACGACGGGTCACTTCTTGTTGACATCAGCTCATTATCCAAGAATTTGACTTAGGAACAACCCCTTTCAGTACTTTGAAGCTTGCATGCCTCAATGGCAAGTTTCTCACTTTTGGCGACAGGTTTACATCAATGGCCTTCGACCGAGATATTTTGCGTGATGTTCGATGCCAATTCATTTTTCACACCACACGAGTTGTACTGTAGTACCTTGAGAGTCATTATCATTATTGGTGACTCCTCTCATTCCTGTTAACAGCTTACATCATTGGCTGGTAATCAGGCGATGTCTTTCCATGTTCGACTCCAGAACATTTTTCACATGGATCGACTTGTACTCCGAATGAAGATAGAATGAGTTTTGAAGACCCCGGATCTAGTTTCATCCATCTGGGTTGTGATATATTCAGGAATATAAAGACATCAAATGTACATCATTACCGAACAGATGATCATCCAAATCAAGGATGATGACTCCGTCCAAATCATCAGTTTGCTACACAGACAGTTGTCTGTCCTATGTACATGAAAGTGAATTTATAAAGCTGAGCATGGGAATGCCCACCTCAGCTAGATCATGAAAAATATTATGAAGATAATGTATTGTATTGTATCTTATTACAAGTCACCTCCCAGCTCAAAAAAACTTCGGATCCTCATGGTAAAGCATTTCATCCGACATCAAATGATTAACGACCTCATGCTTTAGGGGCAACTGTTATAGGAATTTTTGGGCACTGCAACCCCAATCATAAATGTCCTAAAATGAGGGCTCCTAAGTCCCTAAAAGTGTTGCTTCACTACCTAAAGGAACAAGGTTAGCTAATTACATCATCTCCCAGAAGTTCTCCACAGAAAACTGCTCAGAAATGGTCAAAACTGTACCATACTGAATTCCCAGTGCAGAGGGTGCGATGCATATCACCTTCCCAATGTAAAGGGTGCGATGCATACTAGATGGCCCCTCTGTAGGGTACGATGGGCAAAAATGGACAAATGGCAGGGACAGTTTGTGAGGTGGAAGATCATGGAATCTTCCAGAAACTCCCCCTCTGACACTTGCCTCTCTGATTTCGACCAGGGATGAGTAAGAGACCATCAATCTCCAAGTGGAATCAAGAACTATCAGAGAGAGGACACTAATCAAAATCCCAGAATCTAACTCACCCCCCTACAATCATCTATATATGGATCCCTCATCATAGAGATCCGGAGGCCGAAATTTTGTATCTTGTAGAGAAGTGCTATTGGTTTTCTGGTGTAATATCCTAGTGTTGGGTGATCTAAGCTTTACTTGAGGTGAAGAAGGGATTTATTGCTGGAGAATGATGTTGGGTCAGAACAGTTGGTTGTAATCCTCTTGCTATTCTTGATATTAATAAAGCTATTCAAGTTTTCCTCCACATTCGTCTATGTTTGATTGTATATGCATTTGTGTGGTTAATACATATCTAGTCCTGTGTTGTTTATGAATATAGATCTATGTTCTTCGATAGTATTATGCTACTTTGATTCCACAGTTGCTCTCTAAAGCTGTGTAGACAAAGAAGGAGTGGAAAGGATCTATCGAGAAGGAGAGGAACCGAGCAAGGAACCAAGCACAAGACAAAGGTTGGTGTCCTATGTTCCCCTCTTGTCTATTTTTCATAAAGGAAAATGAAAGTAGTTTTAATTTGTTTGTTTCTTAGATAGCTACTAGTCTTAGTGGGAATAGCAGCTCTAAGTGGACACTATCCCCGGTAACAAGGTGGTTGGGTCTATGCCGCAAGGGCCGACCCATGTTTAATGCACGTTGTTTTGTTTTCAACGGGGTTGGGTCCATGCCCCAAGGGCTGGCCCACCCAATCTTGTGCGTACAGTATGGTGGTTTCATGGGAGGGGTCAGGGGTAGTGGCCCGCCGCTCCACTAATAACATTTCTTTGGATAGGATTGGGGTGGTGAGGTTGGTGGCCCGCCACCCTTTTGTTTATATTTTTTTTGTTAAACAAAACAAACTGTGCATTTTTGAAATTTTGGATTTTGATTGAAGGAGTCATTTTAACTAGGCAACAATCATGCCTAGAATCTGGCCGGAGTTGGCTGGATTCCATCTGCCAGAAAAAGTCCAAATTGTGTCTTCATTAATCCTGCCCAGTCAACAAAAGTCAATTGAACTTTGACTGCCTCTATCTCCTTCATCCGGACTCGGATTGGACTATCATTCACACCGTTGGAATCAGGGCGACGATAAATTTGATCTGATGTCAAGTTAATCGTGTTTCTGCCAATTTGAATTTTGAGCCTTTTCCATGCCACTAGTTTCTAGAGATCCACCTGGATCAGAAATCTATAAAAACCTCACATTCCCTCAAAGAGCTAAGACCGTTGATATCTTATTACTTGAAAATGCATAATTACCAAGAACAAATCCTCCATACCACTCTTCGATGTTCCCATAAATGAATAGATAGGTTGTCTCAGTAGTTTCTTGTCTATTAGGCTATCCAGCTGATTAGTGGTTTGACGAAATTATTATAGGATTTATGTTATTATTTTTCAGCAGATGAAAATCCTTTAGTAATCTTCAATTACAATGATTTTTTGTCAAAAGAAATACATGATTAATTATTGAAGTTTGCAACAGAAGGATGTTTGAAATATCAGCCAGTTCTTGTACACCTTTACTTATTTCCTCAAGCAGAAAAATTCCAGTTTCAATTATAGAAATTAGATGAGAAGGGTAATCCTCAATCTCTAATTCATTCGACTTCCTTGGTAAGGAAGAATACCATTGAATTTTGCTTCAGTGATTACACCAATAAATTTTTATATATGGTTTCATGCTTGCTCAATAGTGATCTTGTTCCTAGGATTTCTGCTGAAATCAAGAGAGTTCTCCATCTCAGAAAGTAGACAAAGACTAGATATTGGTATTTGTATCAAAACTATAAAGAAATCAGAGTATATGGATGTGAGCTTTCTCCAAATAAGCTGCCTATGTTTGTACCAATTGGGATTTTTGCATTAGAATATATAAGGAATATGATGAATATGGATGAACTGCACTTTGTCTTAGCTAAGAATAGTTCTCAATTTAAGTTAAAGGCTCAAATTGGACCCTTTATTTGTAATACTAGAGTAGCAACAAAGGAAGCAAATCTCCTTCTAAAACAAATGAAATTCAAATTAAGTTTTACCTATTCATATGATCCTTTGGGATTATTTCTAAGCTAAGGGTAGAATAGAGAACTACTCCTTATGCACACACCCCTAGACTAGAGATTGAATAGTACATGAACCAAGAGGAGTGGCAGGAAAATACATTGAAAGAAGTAGAAGAGCAGGTTTTCATTTCTACAACTTCACAAACTCCAGTGCCACAGGAAAAACATGCCAAGAGGACAAGGGAAAGTATTTCCCCTCTAGTTTCATAAATTCAACAGAAATACTTCATAATGTATAAGAAGAATAAAAAGAACCCTCTTGAAGAGCCATTTTAGGAAGAGAGTTCAGAAGAACATACCACATTTGTTCAGTGCTCAATAATCTATGCACATCCTCCATGTTCCATCTTTCTTCAGCACTATGACAATCGGTGAGCCGCATGGAGAAGTGCTTGGTCTGATGAACCCTTGGTTCAATAGTTCCTGCACCTGCTTTTTGATTTATTTCATCTCAATGGTTGACATCTTGTACCTGCCAATATTTGCTAAAGGAGCGTCATGCTGCAAATGGTTCTCATGTTGGATTTCTCTCTTTGGAGGTAATCCCCTTGGTTCCTGGAACATCTCATCATAGTTAGAAATTAATTCACATAATTACTTTTTATGCACGTGATCACAACCCTGGAAAGCATCAGATAATTCTACATGTTTTTCCCTTACGACCATAAGCATGCAACCCTTACTGGAATTCACCAACCTCTTCATTTGTCCTACACTTACAAGGCTGGCATTGATTTTAGTTTGATGAGCCCTTACAATATATTCTACCCCAGCTTTTGTGATTTGATATTCATTTTCATGATGGAAGAACATTTCCTTTCTATCATATAGATATGGAATCCCTAACACCATGCCACAGATATCCAATGGTATCACATCAAGTTTTACCTCATCCACTAACTTAGAAGCGATCATAAATTTAACCTTGCACTGCTTAGTTACATTCAGTTTTTCTTTCTCATGTATCCATCCAAGTGGGTAAGGTTTTGGATGTGGTTTGGTTTCCAAGCCTAGCTTCTTTACTAAGGACTCTGAAATTAAGTTTTCTTGGGATCTGGTATCAAATGAGTTTCCACTTTTGTATGATTTATGATAACTCTAATATGAAATAGCTCAATTGTCTTTCATTCATTAGGAAGAGACTCATCTATTGAACTAGTGCCTTCATGTGATTCAGAATCAACATGAGGTGTAAGAGTACCTTTTTTTCCTGCTGCTGTGATCAATGATTCATCTCTAGAATCAGATCCAAGGTCTTGATGCATAGTTTCCACTGTCTTCTGCTTGCCTTTTCCTCCATACTTCTTTGGTCTCTTTTTCGGGTACAGTTTCCAACAATGATCGTCGTCATGGTCTTCCTTTTTGTAGTGAGTGAAATAAGGTCTTTCTCCTTCATATTTCTTGGTTGATGTTGTCCTCTTCTCCTTTCCTTTTCCTTTCACTTTGGGTTTGCCATTTGGAGGTTTGAAAGGTGGTTTCTTGAAATGATCATCTCTTTCATTTTTGCCCATGTTCTCAAGATGGATGGCCTTTACACTAGCTGATTCAATAGTAGTTGGTTCAAACAATAATAATGAATGTCTAAGGTAACTATGTAATGATCCAATATACTTAGTTACTACTTCAGGTGAGTCAAGTGATATGCCCAAATTAAGTGCTTGTTTTCTAAATTCCTCTATAAAGCTTTGAACATCCTGACCTCTACCTTGCCTTAAGCATTTCTAATCCATTAAGGCTTTTTGCTTATAACCCAAGGGATAGAATTGTTCCTTTAATGCAAAAATGAAACTAGGCCATGAGGAAAGAAGATTACCCACACTCTTACTACTTTTCAATTTTCTCTCCCACTAGATGAGAGCGATGCTACTCAGCCGAAGAGCGGCTAGCTAAATATTTGCCTCGTCCTCTTCAATCTGTTGAATCTTGCAGTAGCTTTCAATCTGCCTAATCTAGTCATTAAGCTTTTCTACATCACTTTCATAGTTAAACATGGGAGGATCAAATTTGACATCTAATTGAAAGAAAGGTTTCTTAGATGCATCCCTTGAATTTCTATGATGATGGTGATGAGACGAAGAAGAACTTTCACTTGTGGAAGGAGAAGGAGGGGGTTGTTCTCCACCATTTCCATGACTGAACCTTGTTCTTCTAGATTTCTCCCTTCTTCTTTCTCCAGTCTTGAAAGCAATTGACCGACATTTTATGCCATTGTATAGAAGGTTTTGTAGAAATTGTGCTCCTCTTCATGACGAGCCTCTTCATTTGCCATGTTTCTCCTTCGATGTGCATTCCCCACTTCGAGATCGAAAGACTTTAGTTTCTCCTCACCTCTTCAGATCTTGTTTCTTGTTAGCATACAAAAATGCAATTGACATCTAAAAATACCTGCTCTAATACTAGTTGATCCAACGATATTTTTCTTATAGATGTGTTAAAGAATTACATGCATAAATTGTAGCTTAAACATAGAAATTTAATGTGCACATAAGAGAAGAGGAGAAACACATAAAGAATGAAAGAAGACAAGAAACTTGATAACAGAGTTCGTCCGACTTGGACTACGTCTCCGAGCCCTGCTCGATCAATGGGGAGGCCTTCATTCATTAAGTGGCATGAGAAAGAAGAGTACAAGTATCAGTTACAAAAAGGAGTTTTATACCTCCATACTGAAAAATGGCCAAAAACTATAGAACTCTGATGGAGAAGCAGACAATTCCATTGTGCTCGTGTTGTCAAGAAATGCTGAAACCATATAAAATTTGTCAAAATCTGACAAAGTGATAATTTGGCCCTCCTGCAAAAATCTGCCTTGAACTACATGTGCTCCCTCCGCTGCTGGGCACATTGATAACCTGAAATAAATAATAATAAATTGGTGGTGGAATTTTCAATAAATCAGTTGTTGTGCAGTTGGTTTGATATCCATTTCTTATGGAGGAGGTTGGGTAGTCAAACCTCGCCTCCTCCTTTTTACATAATAATTTCTTTAAATCAAAAAATAGGTTTGGTTGGGCCCAACTTGGGCAGCTCGCCCACCTTACCTACCTCCTCTCTAATGGCCCACATTACTTTTTAATAGGTGGAGGTGGCTGGGTCCATGCCCCAAGGATCGACCATGTTTAATGCGCGTTGTTTTTTTTCAACGAGGTTGGGTTCGTGCCCCAAGGGCTAGCCCACCCAATCTTGTGCGTACAGTATGGTGGTTCCGTGGGAGGGGTTGGGCATAGTGGCCCATCCCTACACTAAAAAAATTTCTTTGGATAGGATTTGGGTGGCGGGGTTGGTAGCCCGCCACCCTTTTTTTATATTTTTTTTTGTTAAACAAAACAAACTGTGCATTTTTGAAAATTCGGATTTTGACTGAAGGAGTCATTTTAACCAAGCAACAATTTTACCTAGAATCTGGCCAGATTTGGCCGGATTTCGTCCACTAGAAAAATTCCAAATTGTGTCTTCATTAATCATGCCCATTCAACGAAATTCAACCGAACTTTGACTGCCTCTATCTCCTTCATTCGGACTCTGATTGGAGCATTGTTCACACCGTTGGAATCAGGGTGACAAGCACTTCGATCTGATGTCAAGTTAATCATCTTTCCGCCACTTCTAATTTTGAGCCTTTTCCATGCCACTAGTTTCTAGAGATCCACTTGGATTAGAAATCTATAAAAACCTCACATTCCCTCAAAGAGCTAAGATCGTTGAGATATTCTTACCTGAAAATGCATAATTACCAAGAACAAATCCTTCATACCACTCTTCGATGTTCCCATAAATGAATAGATAGGTTGTCTCAGTAGTTTCTTTTCTATTAGGCTATCTAGTTGATTAATGGTTTGATGAAATTATTATAGGATTTCTGTCAGTATTTTTAGCAGATGAAAATCCTTTAGTAGTCTTCAATTACAGCGAATTTTTGTCAAAATAAATACATGATCAATTATTGAAGTTTTCAACAGAAGGATCTTTTAAATATCAGCCAATTCTTGTATACCTTTACTTATTTCATCAAGCAAACAAATTCTAGTTTCAATTATAGAAATTAGATGAGAAGAGTAATCCTCAATCTCTAATTCATTGGACTTCCTTGGTAAGGAAGAATACCATTGAATTTTCCTTCAGTGATTACACCATTAAATTTTTATATATGGTTTCATGCTTGTTCAATAGTGATCTTGTTCCTAGGATTTCTGCTGAAAGCAAGAGAATTCTCCATCTTAGAAAGCAGACAAAGACTAGATATTGGCATTTGTATCAAAACTATAAAGAGATCAAAGTATATGGATGTGAGCTTCCACCATATAAGTTGCCTAAGTTTGTACCAATTGGGATTTTTTCATTAGAATATATAAGGAAGATGATGATTATGAATGAGCTGCACTTTGTCTCAACTAAGAATAATTCTCAATTTAAGTTAAAGGCTCAGAGTGGACCCCTTATTTGTAATACCAGAGCAACAACAAAGGAAGCAAAACTCCTAAAAAAAATGAAATTCAAATTAATTTTTACTTGTTCTTATGATCCCTTGGCGATTATTTCTAAGCTAAGGGTAGAATAGCAAACTACTCCTTATGCACACACTCCTAGACTAGAGATTGAATAGTACATGGACCAAGAGGAGTGGCAGGTAAATATATCGAAAGAAGTAGAAGAGCAGGTTTTCATTTCTACAACTTCACTAACAATAGTGCCACAGGAAAAACATGCCAAGAGGACAAGGGAAAGTATTTCCCCTCTATTTTCATAAATTCAGCAAACATACTTCATAAAGTACAAGAAGAAGAAGAATAGCCCTCTCAAAGAGCCATTTCAAGAAGAGAGTTCACAAGAACATACCACATTAGTTTTAACAAGTCTCCATATTGAGAAATTTCCAAGGATTAAAGAAATTTTCTCAGGCTCTCTTGTATATTAAGTCACTCAGGACCCATCAAAATCAGTCCATACATGATAGCTAACTCATACTACTACAGAAACAAGTATCTTTTCTAGATACTAGGAAATTAAGAAGAAAAATGAGGCACTGAAGGCCACCACTTATTCAGAATTCTGGAAGAAAAATTCAGCTTCCTAGCACAGGCTTCTCTCAACTTTAGATACTGAGAAAGGAAAGTTTTAGATGGCCCTTATAGAGCCTAAAGTTCCTTTTCCAAAAACTGCAGAACATTACAAACAATATGTTTTTTCTTTTAACACTAAACAGATTCATCTTATTGAGTAGATTGATTTATACAAGCAAGTTGGAGAAATTATTTTCTCCACATTGACTAGTTTAACAATGGAAGCATCTAAGTTGCAGGTTTCATTGAATAACATTCAATCCTAGCTAAAGTTAGAAAAGATATCATCACTGGCCAAAGATACCAAGATAAAATCCTTAGAAGATATGGTAATCAAATTTGGATATGATCCCAGTACTCTTAAAGTTGTCGAGGAAATGATTAAGAGGAAAAATTATGATATTCAAGCATTGAGGAAACAACTAAAACTCCTTAATACTAAAGATCCATAGACCAAAGAAGTTGGTGAGTTAGAAAAAGAAAAGGAAAGCATTTTCAAAAGTATTGTTGAACAAAATTTAAAAATACAAAGGATGGAGACTGAACTAGAAAGTTTATTAAAAGAAAATGAACAACAAGCATATGTGGCAGCAACTATTCCTATAGCAACAAATTCTAGTGCAGGAACTACTTTTGTAGCAACTATAGCAGTGGAAACACAATCCACAAACTCAGAAACTGAATTAGCTAAAGAAATGGGATATTTATCCACAAAAGATCAAGAAATTGAAAAGTTGAAGGCTCAACTCAACAATCTCCAAGAGAAGAATCTAAAAAATGATAATGTTTACTTAGAAGAGCTTAAGAAAACTCATAGATTAACCCTGATAATAGAGATTCTAGAAAACGAGTTTGCTATTGCTCAAACCATTATGGAGGCTAAAGAAAATATCTAGCTAGATATTAATGAGTCTATGACTAATTTATGGCCTTCCATTGAAATTATTTTTGAACAGGAAGAACTATTGGAAAAATCAAAGGAAGTAATTACAAAAGCAAATAAAGTCCAGGGCCAAAAACCAGGAAACGAAACAACATTAATCAAAATTATCTATTCAAAAACAAGGGAATAACTAGAAGAATATGAACTTGAGGACAGAAGATAAACTATTTTAGAAGTAATAAGGATTTTCACTAAAAGGAATCTAATGCTGCATTAGAAAATAAATGCCATAATCCAGAATCTAGTATTTAGAAGTTCCAAAAAACGTTTAATGTTCTACATAAAAAAGGACTTCCAGGTTTAAGAGGAATGGCATACATTCCATTTCCCCTTTAAGAAGATCAATGTATGCTACATGTTATAGCTACAGACATATCTATATTTGTTAAGATTAAAGAGACTATTATAGGAAATGCCTTTATTGAAGATTTGAGTTTTGATTTATTGATTAAGCATGAAATCAAATATTTGTTTGTAGTCAAACCCACTTTTCAGAAAATAAACTGAAGTGGGTGAAACACACAAAAAATTAATTAAATATTCCATTCTAGATGAAGAAATATGAGAAAATATTTGCCAACTCATTGACTGAACATAAAACATTTTTCCAGTAGCAGACAACAAGTTTTCAGCAACAAGATGTAGGTTTTTAGGAACAAAAGGACAAATGATTATCAAGAGCAACAAAACAACAATATTTTCAGCCCAACCATCACTAGAAGCCTAGAATATTGTGCCAAGATGCCTAAGCATTTTTATTTTCCTATTTTGTAGTTCTATTTTTGTAAAACAGTTTTTAGATATTTGTAAATAAATCTTGATATTTAAATCAAGATATTTTCAGAAAAGTTGTATAAATACTTTGTAGATCAAAGTGTAAAGGGTTGAACCATTGTGATAAACTCTTCAGCGGACATGTAAATATTCTGAAGTTATTTTCTGTGATTAATAGAAGTATTATGGATTCATTTTGAAACAACTTGTGTCCTTGTGAGTACTTCTATGTTTTTTATATTTTCATTTTGTTTAAATCTGCATAGTTTTGAAATTTATGGGAATTCTGGGTAAGATAATATTGAATCTCAATCTATCTGAAATCCCCCATGAAGTTATAATCAATTATAGAGATTTGTTGATTGGAATTTTTGTTTTCATTAACTCCTCTACATATTTTAATTGGCATTTCCCTTTAAGTTTTATATATATTTTGATTGGTTGTAAAAGGATTTTAAACGCATCATCTATATATGAATAGTTAAATACTTAGTTTGAAGATTTAATGAATCATATATTTTCTAAAGTTCAACCTTACACATATTTTCAAAGCTAAATTCTGTTAAATATGAAGAGTCAACCCTTCTAATATATCATAAGTAATTAAGATACTACACCTATTTAATAGTTTAGAACATTGGCATCCGAAAATCCAAAACAAACACAAAATTTTAGATGCTCTGGCATAATTCCGTAAACAAGAATTATCTACAAAGGTACAACATAAAATTAGCATCATTGTCGGGGAGCAAAAAAATTTGTATTCTTTCCCTGAGACAACAAGTAGCCTTTCGTTTTAATGGTGAATAAAAGGTTAGTAGGTTAAAAAATTTCACCTAGTGATTCCACAAAATAAAACAGCCTTCACGCAAGCACACCAGGTCTCTCTCAAACCCTCAAATTTATTCTCCATTATCAATATATTAAGAGATTGGTGAGAGTTTCCTCTTTAAGATGAAGATTAGAAGCCTCTACCTCTAATCCTGTATCAATTCCACCTAAAATGTTTTTTAAAACTTATCCTTTTAGACATATCCCAGTTCCTCCTGAACTATCACATCTACCACCAAAAGTGTTAGAACTTTTATGCAAAGGGGTAGATTTGAAGTCAACTCTTCTTGTTTATCAGTTAAAATCTTACCAAATTCCTTAAACTCTTTCATAATCTCCCAAATCAAAAGCTGGATTAGATTTAGAATTACCTGAATTAAAACCTAGTGATTTCATTTCTTATGTTATTAATGCATATCCATCTAATTTTTCTAAACCTAAAGATAGCTTCTCTTTTTATACTAATCCTTTATTTGAAAGCGAAGGAAAATTTGGTCCAGAAGTATAGAAGTTAATTATACAAACACCACTAATAAAAACTTCTAGAAATTATACTCAATCATCATCACCCTTCATCTCCCATAAGATCATCTTCCATAAGTTCATCTTCATCCTCACCTTCTCCATCTCCTCAAAGTTCATCTTCATACTCATTATCCTCACCTAATCAAATGATTGGTTTTCAACCTATCATTTAGGCTTATTATGTATCATTAGTCCTTCCTGGCCAACTTAACAATTTTTCATATGGATATCTAAAGCACTTACCTAGGTTCAATGGGGAAATTGGTGTGTCTATTGAAGATCATTTAGCTACCTTTTTGGACTTTGATGATAATACGAATATAGAGCATGAAGATGTGTACATGAGGCTATTTGTTCAATCTCTTGAGGGAAATGTTAGAATTTGGTTTAGACAATTACAAGCTCATTTTATCCCTACTTGGAATGAATTGATTACTATATTTAAAAACCAACGGGGAGTTAAAAAGGATATTGTTTACTATCTTACAAAATTTGATGACCTAAAAAGAAATGTTGGTGAACCTGTGGCTAATTTATAAAACTATTTAATAAAATTTATAATAAAGTGCCACCATATTTTAAACCACTAGTGGTTGCGGCTAAAGTTAGATTTTCTAAAGGTTTTGATGATGATTTTGCCATTATGCTTAGAGAAATAACATTTTTCACCCTAGCAGACATGTAAACCAATGCCATTGAAGTTGAGGCTAATAGATTAGCATCAACTAAACTTAAGGTAAAGGTAGAAAAAGCTAAGAGAAATATGAAATTTAGGGAGGAAGGTACTTCTTCTTCTAAAAATAAGAGTGAAGATCATAAAATAGATGAAATTACTTCTTTACTAAGAAATATAATAGAATCTTAAAAATGGAAGCACAACCTAGAGTAGCTCCACTAGCATCAAATAGACCTCAAGTTCAGTAATATAATAGAATCTAAAAAATGGAAGCACAACCTAGAGTAGCTCCACTAGCATCAAATAGACCTCAAGTTCAGTATAAAAGACCTTTTCAACCTCAAATATTGCAAAGACCGAATACTGATCGAAAAAATCAACCCCCACTAATTATTGATTATCAAGAACCTGAAGAGACTGATCATTTAGTTACAAATGATGTCAATTATTTTGATGATCCTTCATTACAAAATGTTATAGTTCCAGTTTCTCATGATCAACCTTCAATTCAGAAATCAAGAGACTTCCCAAGTTTCTAAATATCAGGCCTTCTCTGAATTTCTTATTCTAGAATTAAACAAAAGATATGTTTTGAGACCAAGACCAAGACCTAATAAACCAGCTAAAAATGTCACTATTAATGAACCTCAGGTCAAAACAGTTGAAACACAAACAACAACGATTCAACCATTAATAAGCCAAATGAACAGAACATATTTGAAAAGATTGTTCTAACAACTTTGAATGTGGAGAAAGAATTAGAGAGAGTTAAGATTCTTATTCCATTATCTAAACTCTCCAAAAACCCAGGTTACAAGAATCAAGTGTCAAAATGGATTTAATCCTCAAGTATTGATGATGACGGAGATGTGATTAGTTTATAAGATGAAAAACATTTAGTGGTTTTTGGTTCTAGTTTTGATATGAATGATGAAAATGTCCCTCCCTTCTATGTTACTTTGAAGATTCATGATTTTCTCTTATATAATTTCATGTTAGATTTTGGGGCCTATCACAATATAATGCCTAAAGTGATTATGGATCAGCTTCAATTACATATCATAAGACCTTGTCATGATTTATATACCTTTGATTCAAACAAGGTACCCTGTCTTGGATTAATTGAGGATTTAGTTGTAACTCTTCCTCAAATCCCCATTAATACTATAGTTTTAAATATTGTTGTTAAAAATATTCGCCCAAAATTTGGGATGTTATTATCCAGATCTTGTTGTTCCAAGTTAGGGGGAAGTCTGCAAATGGATATGTCTTTTGCTACAATTCCTATTTATGGGGGAGAACATCTTAGATTATATAGAGAGGTGAGATTTATTAATACTATTTGTAAATATCATCAAAAAATAAATCATGTTATTCATGTTGTTGATCAAGATTTAGGATTTTTCACTTTATCAACTAATAATCTCCAAAATTCCCAACTTAGCATTGAACTGACTGTGAATAAGCCCAAATGTAGAAAAACTAATGTTTGGAAGTTATACTTCGATGGATCCTTTTCCAAAGATGGAGTTGGAGCTAGAATTGTACTTATCTCTTCAGATAAAGAAAATATAACTCAATATTTTAAGTTAGACTTTGTTGTCAAAAACAATGTAGTAGAATATGAATCCTTACTTTTAGGACTAGAGTAAGATAAAAGTCAGAAAGTCCAAAACTTAAGTGTATTTAGTGACTCAGAATTAATTTTAAAAAAAGTAAGAAATATATGCCAAGAAAAAAATCCTAGGCTTAGATATTATAGAAATGAGGTATGGGATTTTGTGAATAATTACTTTCAATATTTCAACATTACAACAATCCCTAGAGATGAAAACACTTATGCAGACTCTTTAGCATTTTCTACTAGCTCTTTCAAAATTCTTGATCCAATGCAATTGCAAAATCAATTTCAATTCAAATATAGACCTTCAATCCCTAAAAACCTTAAACATTGGTTAGTTTTTGAAGGTGATGAGAAATTAAAGATGTTCTTATAAGAGATTGATGAATTTTCATCTCTACAAATTGAAGAAGAACAAATCATTGACCATAAGCCAAATAATGAAAATTAAACTTCACAATTAAACCATAATATATATTATCACAATATCTTTCAGTTGCTTAATAATTACATCCCAAAAGGATTAATTCCTCTTAAAAAAAATTGATAATAATGATGTTTCAAAAACTTCGTTATCAATTTCATAGCAAGAGGATGTTGAAGATTGTAATATTGGAACCAATGAAGAAATCAGAAATGTAAAAATTTCAATATCATTACCTAAGGAAACAAAATACAAATATGTTATTCTTCTCAAACATTATAAAGATGCTTTTTCTTGGTAATATTAAGAGATTAAAACCTAAGACACAACTCTTATTGAACATAACATTCCTCTCAAACCAGAAGATGAACCTTTCAAATAGAAATTGAGAAGAATAAATATAGTTTTGCTTCCAAATATTGAAAAAGAACTTAAGAAATTGTTGGATGCCAAAATTATTGTTCCTCTAAGATACTCTTATTGGATAGCAAACCTAGTTCCTGCCAGGAAGAAAAATGGTGAAATAAGATTATTTGTAGACTTCATAAACCTAAAAAAAAATATCTTTAAAGGACAATTATACATTGCCCAAGATGGATTAATTTCTCCAAAAAGTTTCAGGCTCCAATAGATTTTCAATGTTAGATTTCTTTTATGGAAAGAATCATGTCTTGGTAAGTCTAGAAGATAGGAAAAAACAACATTCACAACTCCTTGGGGTACATTTATGTATGCTAGAATGCCATTTGGCCTAACCAATGCAGGGGCTACCTTTCAAGGAGCAATTGACCTATCTTTTGTTGGTAAAATTAACAAGTTTGTTGTTATTTATCTGGATGATCTAATTGTATTTTCAACTTTTGATGAGAAACATTTAAAAGAATTGAGAAAATCTTTTGATAGATCTAGGAAATATGGAATTTCACTCAATCCAAAGAAATCTCTATTTTCTATAAAGGAAGGAAAGCTACTTGGACACATTATTTCAAAAGAGGGAGTAGTGATTAATCCAAAACCAGTCTCGACCATTGAGGTAATTAGCTTACCCAAAAATAAAAAGTAAATTCAAACTTTTCTAGGAAAGATTAGTTTTTAAAGAAGATTTATACCAAACTATGCTGAGATAGTCAAGGATATTACTGATATGCTAAAGAAGGATCATGAAGTATGTTTTCCTCTAAGATGACTCTAGGTCAATTACCCATGCCAGAGCATCTAAAATTTTTTGGTTTTTTTGTTTTTTTGAACATATTTGCTTGCATAATTAATTAAAAGGGTTGTTTGTTAGTCCAAAATAGCAATTTTATTTAAATTGGAAGATTAGTAGAATTTGTTGAAGTATAACTTGTTAAATATTTAGACAAGATATTTAATTGGCCATAAGAATGAATATAAGTAACCAATGTTTACTTACACAACAAAATCTATTTAAACAAATGCAAAGGGTGTGGCAATTAATAGATAAAGGGGAGTATACAATAACATATAGCTTCATAAACTAGCCCCTGATTAATATTTATAACTCCATGGGGGATTTAAGACTGACTGAAACTCAATTTGATCTTACCTAGGTATTTTCATAAAGAATTAAATATATGAAGAAAACATTATGAAATATCACAAAGAAAAACTCACAGGAAGGACAAGCTATAGAAGGCAAATTCAAAATCCTTTTATTAATTGCAATAAATCTCCAACTTCAATTACAATTCTACTCCAAATTTCATACAAGGGTTCAACCCATAATAACTCAAATGAGGAGCTATTTATACAAAACTAAATATCTGTTAGAGATATTTCTTACAAAATTTTACAAAAATAGTACAAAATAATAGGAAATTGAAAACTGCTAAGTGGTGGCACTATCCTTTAGGAATCTATTGATGACTCGACCCCAAAACGTATTTCCTAGTTGTCTATCGGTTGAAGATTAAAATTACTCAATTACTTCGCAAAAGTGATTCCATATTTGTTCAATTGGTATGGTGAGATTTATCAACTTCCTATAACTTCATCTACTTCTGTGTATTTCTCAAAAGTGCGCTTATTTATAAAAATATGTTTTATTTCATGCTTAATGGTCAAATCAAAATCTAAAACTTCCAATGCTTGCTTCCCTGTAATGTGCCCTTTTATGCCAGCAAAACTTGATCTATTAGTTGCTATGTTGTAAAGTTTCAGGCATTGATCCTCCAATCTAATAAGTCTATCATTTGGAGCTAATAATACTGGAAATCCTCTCTGATTAAGTAAATTAAACTTGAAGTGAAACCTTTGAATAGAGGTCCTTAACACTTGAAATTTAATTTCTAGTTGTGTCATGAAGTTCTTCTTTTGAAGAACCTTATTGATCTCCAAAATGGTTTATATTCTATTTAAAATTTGTATTTGCCCCAACTCCGTCCTACTCTTTGAATTAAGAACTTTGATCATGTCAATAGCCTCACTTGGTTTATCTTTAAGCAATTGTTTCACTTCATAAATGGCTACTTGACATTTGTTGATGAGTTCCTCTTGCTCGAAAACGATCTGAATGGATGGCCATATTTTAGTTATGGCTTGACTAATGTTTGCCAAAATTATTTCCTTGGCTTGGGCCAAGGTTTGTGCCATCAGTGACTGACTCTATAACTCTTCAATCCTTTTGTTCAACCTGTGCATTTTCTGCATTTCCTCAATATACAAACTGTTGTGTGTGGAGCATGATTGTTCAGAGGTCTTTGTTTCAGCGGGATGTATA
>APFE030209905.1:20764-33195 GCA_000404065.3 Pinus taeda
ATAACAGAGTTCGTCCGACTTGGACTACGTCTCCGAGCCCTGCTCGATCAATGGGGAGGCCTTCATTCATTAAGTGGCATGAGAAAGAAGAGTACAAGTATCAGTTACAAAAAGGAGTTTTATACCTCCATACTGAAAAATGGCCAAAAACTATAGAACTCTGATGGAGAAGCAGACAATTCCATTGTGCTCGTGTTGTCAAGAAATGCTGAAACCATATAAAATTTGTCAAAATCTGACAAAGTGATAATTTGGCCCTCCTGCAAAAATCTGCCTTGAACTACATGTGCTCCCTCCGCTGCTGGGCACATTGATAACCTGAAATAAATAATAATAAATTGGTGGTGGAATTTTCAATAAATCAGTTGTTGTGCAGTTGGTTTGATATCCATTTCTTATGGAGGAGGTTGGGTAGTCAAACCTCGCCTCCTCCTTTTTACATAATAATTTCTTTAAATCAAAAAATAGGTTTGGTTGGGCCCAACTTGGGCAGCTCGCCCACCTTACCTACCTCCTCTCTAATGGCCCACATTACTTTTTAATAGGTGGAGGTGGCTGGGTCCATGCCCCAAGGATCGACCATGTTTAATGCGCGTTGTTTTTTTTCAACGAGGTTGGGTTCGTGCCCCAAGGGCTAGCCCACCCAATCTTGTGCGTACAGTATGGTGGTTCCGTGGGAGGGGTTGGGCATAGTGGCCCATCCCTACACTAAAAAAATTTCTTTGGATAGGATTTGGGTGGTTCGGTTGTTGTTAGCCCGCCACCCTTTTTTTATATTTTTTTTTGTTAAACAAAACAAACTGTGCATTTTTGAAAATTCGGATTTTGACTGAAGGAGTCATTTTAACCAAGCAACAATTTTACCTAGAATCTGGCCAGATTTGGCCGGATTTCGTCCACTAGAAAAATTCCAAATTGTGTCTTCATTAATCATGCCCATTCAACGAAATTCAACCGAACTTTGACTGCCTCTATCTCCTTCATTCGGACTCTGATTGGAGCATTGTTCACACCGTTGGAATCAGGGTGACAAGCACTTCGATCTGATGTCAAGTTAATCATCTTTCCGCCACTTCTAATTTTGAGCCTTTTCCATGCCACTAGTTTCTAGAGATCCACTTGGATTAGAAATCTATAAAAACCTCACATTCCCTCAAAGAGCTAAGATCGTTGAGATATTCTTACCTGAAAATGCATAATTACCAAGAACAAATCCTTCATACCACTCTTCGATGTTCCCATAAATGAATAGATAGGTTGTCTCAGTAGTTTCTTTTCTATTAGGCTATCTAGTTGATTAATGGTTTGATGAAATTATTATAGGATTTCTGTCAGTATTTTTAGCAGATGAAAATCCTTTAGTAGTCTTCAATTACAGCGAATTTTTGTCAAAATAAATACATGATCAATTATTGAAGTTTTCAACAGAAGGATCTTTTAAATATCAGCCAATTCTTGTATACCTTTACTTATTTCATCAAGCAAACAAATTCTAGTTTCAATTATAGAAATTAGATGAGAAGAGTAATCCTCAATCTCTAATTCATTGGACTTCCTTGGTAAGGAAGAATACCATTGAATTTTCCTTCAGTGATTACACCATTAAATTTTTATATATGGTTTCATGCTTGTTCAATAGTGATCTTGTTCCTAGGATTTCTGCTGAAAGCAAGAGAATTCTCCATCTTAGAAAGCAGACAAAGACTAGATATTGGCATTTGTATCAAAACTATAAAGAGATCAAAGTATATGGATGTGAGCTTCCACCATATAAGTTGCCTAAGTTTGTACCAATTGGGATTTTTTCATTAGAATATATAAGGAAGATGATGATTATGAATGAGCTGCACTTTGTCTCAACTAAGAATAATTCTCAATTTAAGTTAAAGGCTCAGAGTGGACCCCTTATTTGTAATACCAGAGCAACAACAAAGGAAGCAAAACTCCTAAAAAAAATGAAATTCAAATTAATTTTTACTTGTTCTTATGATCCCTTGGCGATTATTTCTAAGCTAAGGGTAGAATAGCAAACTACTCCTTATGCACACACTCCTAGACTAGAGATTGAATAGTACATGGACCAAGAGGAGTGGCAGGGAAATATATCGAAAGAAGTAGAAGAGCAGGTTTTCATTTCTACAACTTCACTAACAATAGTGCCACAGGAAAAACATGCCAAGAGGACAAGGGAAAGTATTTCCCCTCTATTTTCATAAATTCAGCAAACATACTTCATAAAGTACAAGAAGAAGAAGAATAGCCCTCTCAAAGAGCCATTTCAAGAAGAGAGTTCACAAGAACATACCACATTAGTTTTAACAAGTCTCCATATTGAGAAATTTCCAAGGATTAAAGAAATTTTCTCAGGCTCTCTTGTATATTAAGTCACTCAGGACCCATCAAAATCAGTCCATACATGATAGCTAACTCATACTACTACAGAAACAAGTATCTTTTCTAGATACTAGGAAATTAAGAAGAAAAATGAGGCACTGAAGGCCACCACTTATTCAGAATTCTGGAAGAAAAATTCAGCTTCCTAGCACAGGCTTCTCTCAACTTTAGATACTGAGAAAGGAAAGTTTTAGATGGCCCTTATAGAGCCTAAAGTTCCTTTTCCAAAAACTGCAGAACATTACAAACAATATGTTTTTTCTTTTAACACTAAACAGATTCATCTTATTGAGTAGATTGATTTATACAAGCAAGTTGGAGAAATTATTTTCTCCACATTGACTAGTTTAACAATGGAAGCATCTAAGTTGCAGGTTTCATTGAATAACATTCAATCCTAGCTAAAGTTAGAAAAGATATCATCACTGGCCAAAGATACCAAGATAAAATCCTTAGAAGATATGGTAATCAAATTTGGATATGATCCCAGTACTCTTAAAGTTGTCGAGGAAATGATTAAGAGGAAAAATTATGATATTCAAGCATTGAGGAAACAACTAAAACTCCTTAATACTAAAGATCCATAGACCAAAGAAGTTGGTGAGTTAGAAAAAGAAAAGGAAAGCATTTTCAAAAGTATTGTTGAACAAAATTTAAAAATACAAAGGATGGAGACTGAACTAGAAAGTTTATTAAAAGAAAATGAACAACAAGCATATGTGGCAGCAACTATTCCTATAGCAACAAATTCTAGTGCAGGAACTACTTTTGTAGCAACTATAGCAGTGGAAACACAATCCACAAACTCAGAAACTGAATTAGCTAAAGAAATGGGATATTTATCCACAAAAGATCAAGAAATTGAAAAGTTGAAGGCTCAACTCAACAATCTCCAAGAGAAGAATCTAAAAAATGATAATGTTTACTTAGAAGAGCTTAAGAAAACTCATAGATTAACCCTGATAATAGAGATTCTAGAAAACGAGTTTGCTATTGCTCAAACCATTATGGAGGCTAAAGAAAATATCTAGCTAGATATTAATGAGTCTATGACTAATTTATGGCCTTCCATTGAAATTATTTTTGAACAGGAAGAACTATTGGAAAAATCAAAGGAAGTAATTACAAAAGCAAATAAAGTCCAGGGCCAAAAACCAGGAAACGAAACAACATTAATCAAAATTATCTATTCAAAAACAAGGGAATAACTAGAAGAATATGAACTTGAGGACAGAAGATAAACTATTTTAGAAGTAATAAGGATTTTCACTAAAAGGAATCTAATGCTGCATTAGAAAATAAATGCCATAATCCAGAATCTAGTATTTAGAAGTTCCAAAAAACGTTTAATGTTCTACATAAAAAAGGACTTCCAGGTTTAAGAGGAATGGCATACATTCCATTTCCCCTTTAAGAAGATCAATGTATGCTACATGTTATAGCTACAGACATATCTATATTTGTTAAGATTAAAGAGACTATTATAGGAAATGCCTTTATTGAAGATTTGAGTTTTGATTTATTGATTAAGCATGAAATCAAATATTTGTTTGTAGTCAAACCCACTTTTCAGAAAATAAACTGAAGTGGGTGAAACACACAAAAAATTAATTAAATATTCCATTCTAGATGAAGAAATATGAGAAAATATTTGCCAACTCATTGACTGAACATAAAACATTTTTCCAGTAGCAGACAACAAGTTTTCAGCAACAAGATGTAGGTTTTTAGGAACAAAAGGACAAATGATTATCAAGAGCAACAAAACAACAATATTTTCAGCCCAACCATCACTAGAAGCCTAGAATATTGTGCCAAGATGCCTAAGCATTTTTATTTTCCTATTTTGTAGTTCTATTTTTGTAAAACAGTTTTTAGATATTTGTAAATAAATCTTGATATTTAAATCAAGATATTTTCAGAAAAGTTGTATAAATACTTTGTAGATCAAAGTGTAAAGGGTTGAACCATTGTGATAAACTCTTCAGCGGACATGTAAATATTCTGAAGTTATTTTCTGTGATTAATAGAAGTATTATGGATTCATTTTGAAACAACTTGTGTCCTTGTGAGTACTTCTATGTTTTTTATATTTTCATTTTGTTTAAATCTGCATAGTTTTGAAATTTATGGGAATTCTGGGTAAGATAATATTGAATCTCAATCTATCTGAAATCCCCCATGAAGTTATAATCAATTATAGAGATTTGTTGATTGGAATTTTTGTTTTCATTAACTCCTCTACATATTTTAATTGGCATTTCCCTTTAAGTTTTATATATATTTTGATTGGTTGTAAAAGGATTTTAAACGCATCATCTATATATGAATAGTTAAATACTTAGTTTGAAGATTTAATGAATCATATATTTTCTAAAGTTCAACCTTACACATATTTTCAAAGCTAAATTCTGTTAAATATGAAGAGTCAACCCTTCTAATATATCATAAGTAATTAAGATACTACACCTATTTAATAGTTTAGAACATTGGCATCCGTATGCGGGTGCTCCTCGTACGCATACCCAGTATGCATAGTTCCCTCACGGTAGCTGGCCGCACACTCGTTCGCATTTATGAATGTAGATCACACAACAGAAGTTAGATTTTGGGTTCTTGAGCGATGTGAAAATGATTCAGTCCAGCATTAATGGTTCTCAGTTGAGCGCACGGGCATTTACGTTTCTTAGTTGGCCAGCCATGAGGACTCACAGCCTTAAAGCGACCCAGCTCCTCCGCCACCTTGGGCATTTCCTGTCTCTGAGCGATGTCAACTCTGTTCACAGGTTTCATTCCCCTGGCGTCCTCAGTTCGCGTCTCCCCTTCCTCAATACTCATCTGTTCGGCTCTCCCAGTCGTAGGCTAGTGATTGAAATGCCTCGACGCAGAGGAATATTGTGCAGAGGGGGTTCTTCGGCTCCCAGAGGTCGAGCCTCGCTCTCCCCTTCTCAGAATGTTATTCCCATCTCTTTTGCTTCTCCGTATTTATTCCCCCCACAATCCAACCTGCCAGATCCCGAACACCTCCTTTCAGTCCTCCCGTTTCACCTTCCGTAGTCGACTGAACAGGCCAGTGGTAACTACCATTGTTACCATTCTAATGGAGGAAGAGGCAGAACAACAAGATGACCCGGCCATCTCCTCATCTACTCAATCTCTGGAGGAGAGTCTGGCTCAGGGAGAATTGGAAGGAGCAGCGCTCACTGCCGAAAACATGCAGGAGGACTCCCCTGCTGCCGAGGATACCACCCGTCAAAGGATTTCGACTCAGGAAGACGCTCTGGTTTGTGGTCCTGTACAACATGATTTTGGAGTTCTTCATCTAGTAACTCCTACTGAGGGCGGATCGGAAGGCACTGAAGAAGCAGGCTTTGTAACCTGGGTCGCCTCACCAAGCAAGCCTGCTGAGTAGGACACTTACCCTCAGACCCCGCATGATTAACTGCCTCCTTCACGCACTCTGGTTTATCCGACTCCAAGGTCTAAGTTTTGATTTCAGAACCTCTGTTACTGTCTTTTTTTATAATCTGGTTATGCTGCCAGTTTCTGTTGGTTCATATCCCGATCTTATCAAGGTTTTTTGGAACTCTGGTGGCTGTCACCACTTTTTTGGAATGTCTGTTGTGCGCATTTTCACCGCAGAATCTTGATGATGTAATCGTTCTCTTAAGCGCAATTTTGTCTTGTAAGGAGAGGTTAACTAGAAGCAACTCATATCATTATAGTAGAGGGATCTTCTATCCATGTACAACTGCTCCTTTCTGGATTTTGTTTTATTCCCAATTTGGAAAAAAATCTCCAGATATTGCTGTTGAGGGTTGGTTCACACCCCCTCTGAGGTTGCGACCTCACTGTAAATACCTCTTTTTTTCTAATTAATAGAAATAGTCTCTAATCCAAAAAAATAAAATAAAAAAAAATAAAAATAAAAATAAAATAAAATAAAAATAAATAATTAATATAAAGAAATAAATTAAAAGAAAATAGTTAGAACATTGGCCTCCGAAATCCAAAAACACAAAATTTAGAATGCTCTGGCATAATTCCTTAAACTAGAATTATTGACAAGGTACACATCAATTAGCGCATGTCGAGGAGCAAAAAATTTGTATTATCTTCCCTGAGACAACAAGTAGGCTTCCGTTTTAATGGTGAATAATAGGTTTAGTAGGTAAAAAATTTTAACCTAGTGATTACACAAATAAAACAGCCTTCACAAGCACACTAGGGTCCCTTTCAAACCCTCAATTTATTCTCCATTATCATATCCTAAAGACTAGTGAGAGTTTCCTCTTTAAGATGAAGATTAGAAGCCTCTACCTCTAATCCTGTATCAATTCCACCTAAAATGTTTTTTAAAACTTATCCTTTTAGACATATCCCAGTTCCTCCTGAACTATCACATCTACCACCAAAAGTGTTAGAACTTTTATGCAAAGGGGTAGATTTGAAGTCAACTCTTCTTGTTTATCAGTTAAAATCTTACCAAATTCCTTAAACTCTTTCATAATCTCCCAAATCAAAAGCTGGATTAGATTTAGAATTACCTGAATTAAAACCTAGTGATTTCATTTCTTATGTTATTAATGCATATCCATCTAATTTTTCTAAACCTAAAGATAGCTTCTCTTTTTATACTAATCCTTTATTTGAAAGCGAAGGAAAATTTGGTCCAGAAGTATAGAAGTTAATTATACAAACACCACTAATAAAAACTTCTAGAAATTATACTCAATCATCATCACCCTTCATCTCCCATAAGATCATCTTCCATAAGTTCATCTTCATCCTCACCTTCTCCATCTCCTCAAAGTTCATCTTCATACTCATTATCCTCACCTAATCAAATGATTGGTTTTCAACCTATCATTTAGGCTTATTATGTATCATTAGTCCTTCCTGGCCAACTTAACAATTTTTCATATGGATATCTAAAGCACTTACCTAGGTTCAATGGGGAAATTGGTGTGTCTATTGAAGATCATTTAGCTACCTTTTTGGACTTTGATGATAATACGAATATAGAGCATGAAGATGTGTACATGAGGCTATTTGTTCAATCTCTTGAGGGAAATGTTAGAATTTGGTTTAGACAATTACAAGCTCATTTTATCCCTACTTGGAATGAATTGATTACTATATTTAAAAACCAACGGGGAGTTAAAAAGGATATTGTTTACTATCTTACAAAATTTGATGACCTAAAAAGAAATGTTGGTGAACCTGTGGCTAATTTATAAAACTATTTAATAAAATTTATAATAAAGTGCCACCATATTTTAAACCACTAGTGGTTGCGGCTAAAGTTAGATTTTCTAAAGGTTTTGATGATGATTTTGCCATTATGCTTAGAGAAATAACATTTTTCACCCTAGCAGACATGTAAACCAATGCCATTGAAGTTGAGGCTAATAGATTAGCATCAACTAAACTTAAGGTAAAGGTAGAAAAAGCTAAGAGAAATATGAAATTTAGGGAGGAAGGTACTTCTTCTTCTAAAAATAAGAGTGAAGATCATAAAATAGATGAAATTACTTCTTTACTAAGAAATATAATAGAATCTAAAAAATGGAAGCACAACCTAGAGTAGCTCCACTAGCATCAAATAGACCTCAAGTTCAGTATAAAAGACCTTTTCAACCTCAAATATTGCAAAGACCGAATACTGATCGAAAAAATCAACCCCCACTAATTATTGATTATCAAGAACCTGAAGAGACTGATCATTTAGTTACAAATGATGTCAATTATTTTGATGATCCTTCATTACAAAATGTTATAGTTCCAGTTTCTCATGATCAACCTTCAATTCAGAAATCAAGAGACTTCCCAAGTTTCTAAATATCAGGCCTTCTCTGAATTTCTTATTCTAGAATTAAACAAAAGATATGTTTTGAGACCAAGACCAAGACCTAATAAACCAGCTAAAAATGTCACTATTAATGAACCTCAGGTCAAAACAGTTGAAACACAAACAACAACGATTCAACCATTAATAAGCCAAATGAACAGAACATATTTGAAAAGATTGTTCTAACAACTTTGAATGTGGAGAAAGAATTAGAGAGAGTTAAGATTCTTATTCCATTATCTAAACTCTCCAAAAACCCAGGTTACAAGAATCAAGTGTCAAAATGGATTTAATCCTCAAGTATTGATGATGACGGAGATGTGATTAGTTTATAAGATGAAAAACATTTAGTGGTTTTTGGTTCTAGTTTTGATATGAATGATGAAAATGTCCCTCCCTTCTATGTTACTTTGAAGATTCATGATTTTCTCTTATATAATTTCATGTTAGATTTTGGGGCCTATCACAATATAATGCCTAAAGTGATTATGGATCAGCTTCAATTACATATCATAAGACCTTGTCATGATTTATATACCTTTGATTCAAACAAGGTACCCTGTCTTGGATTAATTGAGGATTTAGTTGTAACTCTTCCTCAAATCCCCATTAATACTATAGTTTTAAATATTGTTGTTAAAAATATTCGCCCAAAATTTGGGATGTTATTATCCAGATCTTGTTGTTCCAAGTTAGGGGGAAGTCTGCAAATGGATATGTCTTTTGCTACAATTCCTATTTATGGGGGAGAACATCTTAGATTATATAGAGAGGTGAGATTTATTAATACTATTTGTAAATATCATCAAAAAATAAATCATGTTATTCATGTTGTTGATCAAGATTTAGGATTTTTCACTTTATCAACTAATAATCTCCAAAATTCCCAACTTAGCATTGAACTGACTGTGAATAAGCCCAAATGTAGAAAAACTAATGTTTGGAAGTTATACTTCGATGGATCCTTTTCCAAAGATGGAGTTGGAGCTAGAATTGTACTTATCTCTTCAGATAAAGAAAATATAACTCAATATTTTAAGTTAGACTTTGTTGTCAAAAACAATGTAGTAGAATATGAATCCTTACTTTTAGGACTAGAGTAAGATAAAAGTCAGAAAGTCCAAAACTTAAGTGTATTTAGTGACTCAGAATTAATTTTAAAAAAAGTAAGAAATATATGCCAAGAAAAAAATCCTAGGCTTAGATATTATAGAAATGAGGTATGGGATTTTGTGAATAATTACTTTCAATATTTCAACATTACAACAATCCCTAGAGATGAAAACACTTATGCAGACTCTTTAGCATTTTCTACTAGCTCTTTCAAAATTCTTGATCCAATGCAATTGCAAAATCAATTTCAATTCAAATATAGACCTTCAATCCCTAAAAACCTTAAACATTGGTTAGTTTTTGAAGGTGATGAGAAATTAAAGATGTTCTTATAAGAGATTGATGAATTTTCATCTCTACAAATTGAAGAAGAACAAATCATTGACCATAAGCCAAATAATGAAAATTAAACTTCACAATTAAACCATAATATATATTATCACAATATCTTTCAGTTGCTTAATAATTACATCCCAAAAGGATTAATTCCTCTTAAAAAAAATTGATAATAATGATGTTTCAAAAACTTCGTTATCAATTTCATAGCAAGAGGATGTTGAAGATTGTAATATTGGAACCAATGAAGAAATCAGAAATGTAAAAATTTCAATATCATTACCTAAGGAAACAAAATACAAATATGTTATTCTTCTCAAACATTATAAAGATGCTTTTTCTTGGTAATATTAAGAGATTAAAACCTAAGACACAACTCTTATTGAACATAACATTCCTCTCAAACCAGAAGATGAACCTTTCAAATAGAAATTGAGAAGAATAAATATAGTTTTGCTTCCAAATATTGAAAAAGAACTTAAGAAATTGTTGGATGCCAAAATTATTGTTCCTCTAAGATACTCTTATTGGATAGCAAACCTAGTTCCTGCCAGGAAGAAAAATGGTGAAATAAGATTATTTGTAGACTTCATAAACCTAAAAAAAAATATCTTTAAAGGACAATTATACATTGCCCAAGATGGATTAATTTCTCCAAAAAGTTTCAGGCTCCAATAGATTTTCAATGTTAGATTTCTTTTATGGAAAGAATCATGTCTTGGTAAGTCTAGAAGATAGGAAAAAACAACATTCACAACTCCTTGGGGTACATTTATGTATGCTAGAATGCCATTTGGCCTAACCAATGCAGGGGCTACCTTTCAAGGAGCAATTGACCTATCTTTTGTTGGTAAAATTAACAAGTTTGTTGTTATTTATCTGGATGATCTAATTGTATTTTCAACTTTTGATGAGAAACATTTAAAAGAATTGAGAAAATCTTTTGATAGATCTAGGAAATATGGAATTTCACTCAATCCAAAGAAATCTCTATTTTCTATAAAGGAAGGAAAGCTACTTGGACACATTATTTCAAAAGAGGGAGTAGTGATTAATCCAAAACCAGTCTCGACCATTGAGGTAATTAGCTTACCCAAAAATAAAAAGTAAATTCAAACTTTTCTAGGAAAGATTAGTTTTTAAAGAAGATTTATACCAAACTATGCTGAGATAGTCAAGGATATTACTGATATGCTAAAGAAGGATCATGAAGTATGTTTTCCTCTAAGATGACTCTAGGTCAATTACCCATGCCAGAGCATCTAAAATTTTTTGGTTTTTTTGTTTTTTTGAACATATTTGCTTGCATAATTAATTAAAAGGGTTGTTTGTTAGTCCAAAATAGCAATTTTATTTAAATTGGAAGATTAGTAGAATTTGTTGAAGTATAACTTGTTAAATATTTAGACAAGATATTTAATTGGCCATAAGAATGAATATAAGTAACCAATGTTTACTTACACAACAAAATCTATTTAAACAAATGCAAAGGGTGTGGCAATTAATAGATAAAGGGGAGTATACAATAACATATAGCTTCATAAACTAGCCCCTGATTAATATTTATAACTCCATGGGGGATTTAAGACTGACTGAAACTCAATTTGATCTTACCTAGGTATTTTCATAAAGAATTAAATATATGAAGAAAACATTATGAAATATCACAAAGAAAAACTCACAGGAAGGACAAGCTATAGAAGGCAAATTCAAAATCCTTTTATTAATTGCAATAAATCTCCAACTTCAATTACAATTCTACTCCAAATTTCATACAAGGGTTCAACCCATAATAACTCAAATGAGGAGCTATTTATACAAAACTAAATATCTGTTAGAGATATTTCTTACAAAATTTTACAAAAATAGTACAAAATAATAGGAAATTGAAAACTGCTAAGTGGTGGCACTATCCTTTAGGAATCTATTGATGACTCGACCCCAAAACGTATTTCCTAGTTGTCTATCGGTTGAAGATTAAAATTACTCAATTACTTCGCAAAAGTGATTCCATATTTGTTCAATTGGTATGGTGAGATTTATCAACTTCCTATAACTTCATCTACTTCTGTGTATTTCTCAAAAGTGCGCTTATTTATAAAAATATGTTTTATTTCATGCTTAATGGTCAAATCAAAATCTAAAACTTCCAATGCTTGCTTCCCTGTAATGTGCCCTTTTATGCCAGCAAAACTTGATCTATTAGTTGCTATGTTGTAAAGTTTCAGGCATTGATCCTCCAATCTAATAAGTCTATCATTTGGAGCTAATAATACTGGAAATCCTCTCTGATTAAGTAAATTAAACTTGAAGTGAAACCTTTGAATAGAGGTCCTTAACACTTGAAATTTAATTTCTAGTTGTGTCATGAAGTTCTTCTTTTGAAGAACCTTATTGATCTCCAAAATGGTTTATATTCTATTTAAAATTTGTATTTGCCCCAACTCCGTCCTACTCTTTGAATTAAGAACTTTGATCATGTCAATAGCCTCACTTGGTTTATCTTTAAGCAATTGTTTCACTTCATAAATGGCTACTTGACATTTGTTGATGAGTTCCTCTTGCTCGAAAACGATCTGAATGGATGGCCATATTTTAGTTATGGCTTGACTAATGTTTGCCAAAATTATTTCCTTGGCTTGGGCCAAGGTTTGTGCCATCAGTGACTGACTCTATAACTCTTCAATCCTTTTGTTCAACCTGTGCATTTTCTGCATTTCCTCAATATACAAACTGT